>JASFXZ010000001.1:58161713-58356713 GCA_032209605.1 Mactromeris polynyma | reverse complement strand
AAATGTTCTAAAATTCAGGAAGCAGTCGCTGGAAGGTCATGTAAAGTAATTGGCGTATAGTAAGAACAAAATCATCATGAATATTTTACTATGACCAAACAGTAAGCATTGCTTTTCGAAAGAAATACAGGATCTCTCCATCGTTCTTGTCAAACATAGTAATTATTCAATACATTAACAAATCAGAAATAAGGAAAGGGAATAGTCATATTAGCACTTATTTAGGTGTCAGCACAATACTGAGAACACTTCTTGTACCAAATGTTCAACAAGTGTTCTTGAACAGTTCTAGAATACAAATTCTTGAAATTTTCAAGAACTTTTTATCAAGAACCAGTTTTAGGAACAATTTTGTGTTCTTAAGATTTGTCTCATATAGCATTTCTTAAAAAGGTTTTGAGCAGTTCAAGAACACTTAAGTTCTCGAACAGCACAATACTTTTTCTTGAACTGTTCTTGAAAATTTCACCGGGCACAGTAATATAGGCTTGATGCTGAAGCAGTAGCAATAGTTTAGCACCAAACCCTTGTTATAAAAAATCTATACAGTAAAACCTCAATAATTAGACCAACCTTTGGACCCTTGAAAAGCGGTCTTCTAATTGAGGTGGTCTTAATAATGAGGTTGAATAAAGAGCAAAACAGTGAAATTGGACTGGAAAATTGTGTTCTTTTAATTTTGCGATGGTTTTGTAATTGAGGTGGTCTTTAAGTGAGGTTTTACTGTATTTACTATTAATGAACTGTTACAGAGACATTAACACAGAAAACATTGGCATTTCTAAATCAAGTAGTCTGACCTTTTATACTAGAAATAAGTATAGTACAAACAAATTTATTAACAATTCTGCTACTCAAACTTCCATATAAATTCACCATCACTTAATTGGATTGCAACCTACACAATATTTTACGACCATTTACGGGCATATTGACATACAATGGTCAATTGATGTACCTCATAAAATTGTAGCCACCAACTTTGAACATGCAAACTTCTGCCTGTAGCCACTAGTTAATACGTGAGATATATAACTACGATACAAAAATTAGACATGAATATTCCATATTGAACAGACATTTGATATCTGTAACATAGATGTAATGGAATACATACAAACATAGTGAGTACACATATTTTTTCAGCTGGTAATAGACTAGTGATACTTTTTGAGTAATGATATGTCAAAGTTAAATGGTTCATATTCTAGAGTATTTTATTTAGCATGGAGAAACAAAAGATACATTTGTTTGCTGGACATTTCTATTTCTTTGATTGTTATCTATAAAATCGGAGCTTATCAGTTGAATTCACTGCATTACTTGAATTGTGTACTTCATATAATATATGCATGTGCACATTTTTACAATAAATAAATGTATAACATAATACACAACTCAAATGTTAATTTCAAAACACGCGAAATTTTTGCCCAGAAGTATTTCGCGAAATGATGAATTCGCGTCTTTCCTCTGTCGGGAATTTAAGATTTATGGAAATGGCTTGTGTTAACATCTATTTACAAATCAAATTGTTATACACTTGCATCGCTTTAACATACATAACTTTATACACTTGCATCGCTTTAACATACATAACTGAGTGTTCACAATTTCGGATATGCACCAAATTTGTACATGCATGATTTTATTCACAAAAAGCATGTTTTCGCAAAATTTTGAATTCGCGAGTCTCCAAATTAGCCACTTAACATTAGAACCATAACAAAGCTCTATAAGATATATCATTATTTGCTTACAGTTGACTTATTTATGTAATTTGCGACAAAGAAAACAAGGGGGCCATGATAGCCCTAATTAAGCAATCACCTGAGCAGAGACAACCAGAAATGTTGCGACTTAAACTAGGGGGCCATGATGGCCCTATATCGCTCACCTGAGTACAATTTGTCGTGTTGGCCTTATGAGAGTCGAAAAGTATTTTTCCATGATTTGACCTCATGACCTACTATTTGACCCAACATGACCCAGTACCACACTGGACTTGCATTTTATTAAGACAAACATTCTGATTAAGTTTTATGTAGTTCCAGTAGAAAATGCAGTCTCCCAAGAATCCAAAAGGATTTTCCATCATTTGATCCTGTAACATAGTAATTGACCTCAGATGACCCAGTTTCAATCTTGACCTATGTTTTATATAGGCAAACATTTTGACCACGTCTCATACAAATGAAGTAAAATGTGACCTCTGGAGTGTTAACAAGGTTTTACTATAAATGGACCTAGTGATCTAGTTTTTGACCCCAGATGATCCACTTTCAAACTTGGCCTAGATTTCATCGAGACAAACATTCTGACCAAGTTTCATGCAGATCAGGTAAAAGATGTTTTCTCTAGAGTGTTAACAATCTAAATTATTGACAACAGACGACTGACGATGGACGACGGACACAGGGTGATCCCAATAGCTCACCTTGAGCGCTTCATAATCAGGTGAGCTAAAAAGGGCCATATAATTAAATGCTCAAATCCGACAGATTCAACAAATGAACCATGCTCTTATGGTCATATAAAAACTGTGCAAGTTCAATGATATCCAAAGCAAGTGAATGCACTATGATGTGTACCAAAAAAAGGACATGCTGGACCGATCACAAAAAGTGGACAACTTGTGATAATAGTCATTAGGTTACATACACATGGGAAATCCGTAGGAACATTACTAACCAATTACATTCCACAGTTCAAAGGTCATTAGAGGAAGGGTATAAACCATTTCATTACATATACAGAAGCACTCTGGGACATCACAATATTAAGATGACACGCTTTTATCAACTTGACAGATGAGAAGGCTAACTTCCCATCAAGCACTCCATCAAAATTTGTCCATACATTTCATGAGATGTGAAATAATTTTCTCACAACATGATTTACGCTGGATATAATGTCCATTTTGTCTCATCAATCCAAATATGGTGCTTAATCGGTCAGGTGATTAATGGCAAAAGATCGGAAGCCTTGCTTAATGATCTGTACTTATGACAAGTCAGCGGCAAGAATAATTGTATATAAGACCGCGTTTGATCAGGGAGTACTGCTGAGAAAAAATGTTAAGATAATTACCAACAGGAACAGTAAAAAAAGCCTAAATGTCACTCTACTTGTATGCATATAGAACGTTTTGCTTATACAACTTTGATTCAATATTGTCACCTTAAAGAGACCGAGGATGGGGGAGAGATCAAAGCACTTTCTCTGTTTTATGACTAATCGCATGAAAGAACGCTTTATGTCATGCAAATGAGCAGCTAGATTCTGATGAGGTCTTGTACTCATCTGAAAACATTTAGAGTTTAACTGTTCTGTTCATAATAAATGTTCCCTCTACTAAACATGCATCTGGAGCTTTGCCTCAGACCAACTGGAAAGAAAATATTTTGAATAACAAACTGTCACCTTAAAATATCGGAGGATCAATGGAGCCAAATTTGGCGGCAAAACTGTTGCCCAAGTCAATGTTGTATTTTGTCATGAAGATTTCTGACCGACTTTTAAAGTAATTCCGGAAGTGAAGCTTTTGAATCATGATAAAATGCAATGCAGAAATGCATCATCTGCTTAGTCTGCTAATTCTACGGATATGAACTATGAAGACAATGCCATAAGTCAGGAGTTTCAAGCTTCCATCATGTCATAAATTTCTATCATAAACTTGAACACATCTAATCACTAGCATCACATTAACATTATTTGTGGCAATAAATTCATGCATTTGCGTGTCTCAGAAAATCGAAAGACATTAAGCTTGTCTGAATTATTATTCTTCAAAGGATGACAATTTAAAAAACAGAGATTAAATTGCTTCATTAAACGCCACGTACAGAAGACATTGCCTCTCAACAAGATCCCCCGGGAAAACAACAGTTAACAAAACATTAGGGACTGAGGAGGAACAAGGGTACAGAAGCAAATAAATTTGTTGCTTTAGGGGACTCATATACCAATACCCAGCAAGTGGGAGAATTTTGCGTCTTTAAAGACGAAACGGGAATCTTGAGCCGAATTTGTATGATCAATTTAAGTCTTTTTCGGCGCAGCCGTACTAACATGGGTTTGCTATTTTTGCATATCAGTTTTGTGTAAACCAATCAAATCTTACGTTAACTACCAGGGCAATTTCTGTTCAACCGAACGTTAGTAACCTTGACGCATATTGGTTAACCTTGCGATAACGGGTACGTTAACCTTACTAAAATCCACTGAATTTTGGATCTGGAGTGACCAGCAATCGTAACATCTCGGACTTTTTTATGTTGCGCAACAAATCTTAACGTTCATGTTGCGACGACCATAAAGATATTTCTTGTTTATTTTGATTTTACCCCAACTAATCTTACAAGAATTTTCTCTCCGTCTTGTTAGTGGAATTTTCAATAAAAACAGGGGAAAAGCGTATAATCTCCAGTAGGTGAATGGTACCAATATTAAAAGCATACAAACAGGAGTACCCTGGCGTATCAAACAAATCCTGGGTCACTGAATTCATGAGCTTTAGGTGGATTATTGTTGCACATTCCAATAAAACATCTGATTTAAAGCACCATATAAATGTGGATGGATGGGGCTGGATTTTTTTAATGCTCTGTTTTCATAAGGCATATGATTTGCAGTCACAGACTACTACATGTATTTCCTGTATGGAGGCTTCTCTATTGGTCAATTACAGTGTGGTATGAAATTTGATAAATACATAATGAAAATTAAGTCATAAGCTTTGTTGATTTGCTACAATTTCCTCTCTATTTTCAATTTACTTTACACTGATATTTGGTGTACTCTGATCATAACGCTGCTGCAATTTATAATGTCTGTATTCACTTTACATTACACTGATATTTGGTGTACTCTGACCATAACTCTGCTACAATTTCATCTCTAAATTCATTTTACTTTACACTTATATTTAGTGTACTCTGACCATAACTCTGCTACAATTTCATCTCTAAATTCATTTTACTTTACACTTATATTTAGTGTACTCTGACCATAACTCTGCTACAATTTCATTTCTAAATTCATTTTACTTCACACTTATATTTAGTGTACTCTGACCATAACTCTTGGTACTTTTATAAATTTTGGTTCTAAGCAAAAACGCAAACTTAAAAAGATACCAGTAAGTCTGAATTACAGCAAACACACATGATGCCTTATATAGGAAATGTTTTGGTCAAGCAACAATTGCTAAAGTAAATTCTAAAACAAAGACACTAAATACAGACCATATAATGAGATGTAACAAGAAATCTGTTAATATTGTCGAGGATTATCGCGCTGTTTTTTTGGAACTGGTCAAATAGGATTTTGAGAAGCTAAAACGCAACATGTCTCAAATTAAGCATTATTAGATTGCTTCCTAAAACTCTTCCTTTAAGTTTATTAGAATGTTGCAGGATAGTCGCCTCATTCCTAATATGGATTTCTTCGACAGCGGAATAACTAGAAACTTAAAGAGTTTTATAGGAATGTCAACAGCTCCACCATTAGCAATACGTCATATCAGGATGGGTTGAAACAGAGCATTAGATCATTTCATATATCAACTGCCTTAACATGTCAGAAGCAAATAATGGCATATATACGAAAATGGTTCCAGAGGAATGATAAATTGTAATGTACAATGTGTGAGAACTACATTTACAATGAGACATTTATATTTCACTAGTGTACCCTGTAAGCAAGACTTACACTCGGTGTTCTATTGATCATTTTTATCTTGCCATTCTGGAAAGTCCCAACAGACTTCACAGTAACCCACTAGCCTGAAGCCCGTACTTTGATATCAGACTAGTAGCAATTCCTAGATGCTAGTCCGAATGGGCAAGTGCTTAATTGTACAGAACAGACTTTTCTAGGAAATAGAGAAACAATCAATCCATCCATGGTTTAACCAAATTATAAAGATACATAACTGTGACTTACTGCTTGTTATGAATTAGTGCTATATACGTTTGGGCTAATAAGAATGATTTTGGGGTTGTGGTTTGGCTGAGCAACTTGCCAAGATGGGCTAGTGCTCAGAAAAAAAAGGCAAAGCAAAAACGTTCCAACGAGTGTTGTGAATACCAATTTGTTTCAAAGTATCTGCATTACCGAACAGATTCCCATGTTTACAAATACCCCAAATACCCCAAATACCCCAACTAATGTTGCCACACCAATTTTCAGAAGTTTCTGGCAAAAAGCAGATTTTTATTATCTCGATGACAAATACGGTTAACCTGGTTATACCGGTTTGTGTTCACACTCTGTAGTGGTCAATGTGTCAGACTGCTTTCAGCAAATTATCCTGGTAATACCGGTTTGTGTTCACACTCTGTAGTGGTCAATGTGTCAGACTGCTTTCAGCAAATTATCCTGGTTATACCGGTTTGTGTTCACACTCCATGTTGGTCAATGTGTCAGACTGCTTTCAGCAAATTATCCTAAGGTGCACATGAATCACTGAAGTCACAGACAAACAAAATATGATTGGTTGTTTCTGTCATAGTTAGGTCGACATTCTATGTCAGTGGAAGCAAGGGCCAATAAATCTGCATCACTGTCAATAACACATCTACACTTTGAGTTGATCACATTCATCGAGTTTCATTGGATTCCGTTTGAAACTGAAACTATGGAAGTTAAGTTCTTGCCACAAACTCTCAAAATTTTACAAATAATAATAATGTAAATATATTTTGTCTCATTCCAAAGGGGACATAACTCTCCAAAGCTTGAACAAGGCATAAAAAAGGTCAGGCTCATGTAAGAAGTTTCATTAGATCAGAGTAAAACGTGTAAAATATGTTCACACCATAATATATAACTTGCAACAGACCAACTGACCTCTTCTGTGACTGTAAGAATGATCACTAAATATCCCCTTCAAAATTGATTTGCAGGGCTACATCATGATAAATAACTTTTGCCTCAATCTGTAGTAAATAATTGTCTTTGAAACTTTTTTCCAACTTATCCTGGGTCTGAAGTTATAAATATAAGTTTGGAGACCAGTCTCAAAGCCAAGCGTCTGATTGGTTGGTTCAAAGTGAAGTCTAAAAATTGACCAATGGCAAGGCTTTATTATGAGAATGGTCTTCAAACAATGTTATTACAACCTCAGACCCAAGCTGAACTCGTGATTTATCTCATTTGCTACCTTTCAGAAAAAAATATATTCCTGCAATTTAAACAGGCGCGCTGGTTAAAAAGGCAATTATTTGGTTTCCTCCATTAAGAAACCAGACATGTTGTCTCCTGCAATTTGTCTGCACATGCATCTAGATATATTAAAGCATCAATGTAAAGGATAGCTATGCTCGCCAAGCAAAGTAAACACATTCATTTCAGAAGAAATATTTATTTTCCATCAATGCTACAGCCATATATGGGCATTAGACAGCTTTATTTTCCATACACAAGAAACTGTTCAAGTATTAGGAAGTAATTAGAGAAGAGATATCTGAAATAAAGAAAAGTGAAACTATGGATCCAGATATTTTATGAAGACATGGCATGCTTATAAGAAGCTTGTTTATGAGAAGATTGTTCAACTTACAGACTGTTACACATTACCGTAAAGTTCCAAATGAATGCCCCAAGATTCCTGATACAAATACCACCAGTCCGAAAATTTGCATAAATCACTGGACTGTCTGCTAAGCCTTCAAGGCTACAATCAATTACCACATTCAATCACTTACTAGTAGACAAGACTCACTGTTGCCAACAAAAGCTGCAGTATTCTGACTAGATAATCTATCTACTAACAAGCCGATTGTTCCCAATAATTCAGTCTATCCCATTCATCGCTGAACTAATTATTACACATACTTGATCTAAATGAATTCCTATAGTATTTTTCAGTTCTGCCAACCTTGAGTTGCTTTCATAATTATGCTCTTAAAGTCCCACCATTGTTTATGGAAAAGATCTTTCTAAGTTTTTAATCCATATCAGTTGTCATCATGCAATTAGATTTCGAATTCAGTTAATTTTTTACAATTCTGATTAAGAAATATGCCAATTTGAGCAAGACTGACCAATTAATTGCCGAGGTGTTATATCAATTAGAGCAAATGCTGATAGATAGCTCTGAACACTGGACAAAGCTCATCTTTAAGCCATTTTGTGAGGTATAAAATTAATGCAGTCAGGGATGTGCAGGGATTATAATCAAACAATTATTTTAGGCCAACTGAAAAAATAAGTTTGCTTCTGATTTCCTTTCCCGGAGCTCTAGAAATCCACTAGCCCGATGTCCCGGACCAGTCTCATTGCCAATTCGGGCTACCAACAGTTGAGACTAGAACTTAGTCTGGGACGAGTCTGTTATACATGCCTAATTGATGATGTATGCTTTTTGCAAGCCCCCCTAACAGTACTAGGCAAACCTACCTACTGAAAGTGAGATATTTCTGTTTGATATAGCTGCAACAGTCCTTACAAGATGGCTGACTGTGAGATCATTTCAGGCCAAATTAATAATAATACCAAAGAACACTACAGTATGGTAGCTTAACGGTAGTGGAATCAAAGCGCTGAGTGGAAGCATAGGCAGCAAATATCGAGAGAGATTATTAAAAAAAACGCATACAAATCTAAGCATTCAGAGTCTGATACTAAATAATGATGACAGTGCACCGTCTGATTCAGTACTAAAAAGCTAAGAAATCTTATAAAAAATTGTGTATAAGCGTAAATAATCTGCACAGATCAAGCCACCCTGCCAGACATTCACTATTTCTTCATGATTTTAGCAATGAATTTGTCGTGGCAAAAGTAAACTCACATATGCACCAGTCATTCAAACTGATTGATGTTATCACATCAAACACAATCAATGGAAGCAATGAGACAATGAAACCAATTATCACTGTGAAAGATAACAGTGTATACTAGCTATTAGAATAAACAAGAGTTGTCTGTAAGACAGCTAACTTGACTATTCAACCATTTTGTCATGGGTTATGGGACTTTACACTTTGACCTTGGCCTACAACCATTGAAGCACCTGCGTAAAGCTTCATGTAACAGTACTTCGAAGTCGCAGATCTATTACATAACAATGAAAATCTTCAACCTTGATTTTTTTAGTACAAAAAGGGAGATAACTCTGTCAAAATGGGGGTCAGAGTTATGGGACATGGTTCTGCAACTTCTTCTTATGACCCTGAACACTTATGTTAACTTTCAATCCAAAACTATCTGTAGTTGCAAAGACATTTCACTTGAAAAAGTGGTAAATGTCGCAATTAGTAATATGATAGCTCCCCTATTCTTTGAATAGTCGAGCTGAAAACAGAACAGGAAGCATTGATAAATACTCATTGATGTCTTCAGATAATGGACAATAAAACATGAGATTAGGCAATACACAGATGACTTCAGAATAGCTAAATACATTAAAAGCAACTTTCCTTGTCTCAATTAGTCAGGAAACTACTTGTTTGCCAAGTATTAGTCGAATATCACCAAATTTGCTTCCGTGTTTTATAAAAACGCAGTAATTTCTTTTAAATTCTCATCAAAGAAATAAAAATCCAGCTTCATTAAGGATTGAACAAGAATAAGACTCTTCCCTGGATCACAACTCTTGGAATGTGGAACTATTTAACTTTCAAAGTTCAATCATTATGCACCTATCAATATTTTGCTCAAGGATGGAGGCAGACCCAGGAGAATTAGACAATTCCTCTGTTTTGGGGTTTAATATTCCCAATCCTAATGCCAAGTATTTTGTTCAAATCCCCACAGATGGCATTGCTAATTCCTCACTACCAGGATCTATTAAAAATCTGACAAATTTTCCCAGGGACTTCACATCAGATGGTGTGTAAATGTGTAAATTCCCACCTGTTGCGAATTGTCTTCATTGTAAAGTCCTCTGGTGTAACTCCCCCCCCCCCCCCCCCCGGCAAATATTTATATACCCTCTGTTATGGTCTTGGAATACCCAATTGTTTTAGCCAGGTGCGTATCCAGGCATATGCATGTACGTCAATGCGTACAATTCGTAGGAAAAGTGAAAAAATAAAAAATGCAATAAAAACTGAAGGCTGAGGGGGGATGATGGGTGGGGTTATGGGCAAAATCGCCCAAATATATCAGTTGACACTGTAATTTAAGTAGTATGCTAATGACAAAGAAAATGCCATATTAGCACTGAAATATAGCAAAACGCACCATTTGCCTCCTAATGTTCAAATATTCCCCCAAACCCTCAACAGCGGGAGGGGGACCCACACCTACCCCCTATTTGCAGCAAGTCGTTTTGCACCTACGATGCTCACCCTTGGCATACACTTCAAAAACGTCCAGGTATGCCCCTATTTGCTGTTCTCTTTCACCCGATTTATGTCACTTGTCTTTACCTTGTGGATGAAACATAAATGTTCCACAAGATACCCATCAGGTCAGATTATTATAACTATATCTATATAGCTGGTTAAACTCATACGAAAGCATTTCACACAATTATAGATCTGAGTAAATACTGACAACTGCGTCAAAACTGCAAGTTGCAGAACAATTGTCTGAACAAACAGAGAGACACAAAGAAAAGATAATTAATGGACATAAAGAAACACTTGAGGAAGCAATTTCCACAGTATTCTTTGTAATTTGTAAAAATTACACACAGGGAATGAGAAACTTAAGGACAAATAGTGAAAAAACTAGATGAATATTTTCTTTCAAAGCTTTTTCAAAGGATTCAATCTAAAGGCTGATAACCTTAGAGGAGCACAAACAAATATAATCATAGTAGAATCCAGATGGCAATGAACTTTGCAATCAGAATTCTGGAAAAAAAGATAATAAGGAGCACAACCACTTGCCACAATGATTGACATATCTCTCTTTTAGCCATATAAAAAATATACCCACAGAGACGAAACTATCACTGAAAAAAATGACAAATCTTGAAGATAAAGTACAGTATAAACATTATCTTTTCTTCCCTTACAAAAACTAATGGCATAACAATGCTGGCATGATATTAGGTTGCTTAGTAAGAGGAGAGAAGAAGGGTGAGCAATACAGTAAACACAACCATTAATTCTTTTGCACTTCCAGGACGAACTTGTCTTGCATAAGAGTGACCTTGCTAGTATGGAGTTGCCACAACAACCGAACCATATTGCTCCAAACATGAGACTAAGCTGTCAAACCGGGCCATATTGCTCCCGACATGAGACTAAGCTGTCAAACCGGGCCATATTGCTCCAAACATGAGACTAAGCTGTCAAACCGGGCCATATTGCTCCCGACATGAGACTAAGCTGTCAAACAGGGCCATATTGCTCCAAACATGAGACTAAGCTGTCAAACAGGGCCATATTGCTCCAAACATGAGACTAAGCTGTCAAACAGGGCATATTGCTCCAAACATGAGACTAACTAAGCTGTCAAACCGGGCCATATTGCTCCAAACATGAGACTAAGCTGTCAAACCAGGCCATATTGCTCCAAACATGAGACTAACTAATAGGGCTGTGTATCGCCAGACAAAGGGCGATCCGATTCGAATCGCGATCTTTGACTTGCGATCCACGAATCGATTCACGATTCACTAGGTATATAGCAATACACATATGAAAGTAAATGAATAAAATAAACATAACTAAAACCTCATTTTTAATGTTTTATGCTACAAAACATTTAAAAACAGTCTTCTTTACAGAATACAGAATAAATTTTGGAAGTAAACGATGCTGGCGCATTTCTGTACCGTGGATTTGAAGATGCCATGTTGACATTTACTGCACTCTGCAGACGATAATTTATGATAGCTTTCTTTACATGAAATTTCGCATTTTCATTTAATACCGTAGTTCTTCTTTTTATAATTTCTTACGTGCTCTGACATTTTATTTCTAATTTCTCAAAGCGTATACTTTTTAAAACATTATAAATCGTCAAAACCTTGCGAGACAGCATAATTCATTCGAACACCGCACAACTAATTGAATGCTAGCTCTGCATGAATCGACTTCCGGTTGCAACAGTGTAACGTTTTTCGGATATTTCTGATAAACAATGCATTATTATTTATTTTAAAACATCGCAATACTTGTTTGCATTGACTTAAATCATTTTATTTCATTCTTTAATTAAATTTTGCACTTGAATCGCGATCCAGCGATCTCGGCATTGGCGAGTATTTGTGTCGGATATTTTGCTTTGACTCGCGAGTACTCGGGTACTCGGATACTCGTTACAGCCCTACTAACTAAGCTGTCAAACCGGGCCATATTGCTCCAAACATGAGACTAAGCTGTCAAACCAGGCCATATTGCTCCAAACATGAGACTAAGCTGTCAAACCAGGCCATATTGCTCCAAACATGAGACTAAGCTGTCAAACCGGGCCATATTGATCCAAACATGAGACTAAGCTGTCAAACCAGGCCATATTGCTCCAAACATGAGACTAACTAAGCTGTCAAACCGGGCCATATTGCTCCAAACATGAGACTAAGCTGTCAAACCGGGCCATATTGCTCCAAACATGAGACTAACTAAGCTGTCAAACCAGGCCATATTGCTCCAAACATGAGACTAACTAAGCTGTCAAACCGGGCCATATTGCTCCAAACATGAGACTCAGCTGTCAAACCGGGCCATATTGCTCCAAACATGAGACTAAGCTGTCAAACCGGGCCATATTGCTCCAAACATGAGACTAACTAAGCTGTCAAACCAGGCCATATTGCTCCAAACATGAGACTAACTAAGCTGTCAAACCGGGCCATATTGCTCCAAACATGAGACTCAGCTGTCAAACCGGGCCATATTGCTCCAAACATGAGACTAAGCTGTCAAACCGGGCCATATTGCTTTAAACATGAGACTAACTAAGCTGTCAAACCGGGCCATATTGCTCCAAACATGAGACCAACTAAGCTGTCAAACCGGGCCATATTGCTCCAAACATGAGACTAACTAAGCTGTCAAACCAGGCCATATTGCTCCAAACATGAGACTAACTAAGCTGTCAAACCTAGCCATATTGCTCAAAACATGAGACTAAGCTGTCAAACCAGGCCATATTGCTCAAAACGTGACACTAAGCTGTCAAACCAGGCCATATTGCTCCAAACATGAGACTAAGCTGTCAAACAGGGCCATATTGCTCCAAACATGAGACTAAGCTGTCAAACAGGGCCATATTGCTCCAAATATGAGACTAAGCTGTCAAACCGGGCAATATTGCTCCAAACATGAGACTCAGCTGTCAAACAGGGCCATATTGCTCCAAACATGAGACTAAGCTGTCAAACAGGGCAATATTGCTCCAAACATGAGACTAAGCTGTCAAACAGGGCCATATTGCTCCAAACATGAGACTAAGCTGTCAAACAGGGCCATATTGCTCCAAACATGAGACTAAGCTGTCAAACAGGGCCATATTGCTCCAAACATGAGACTAAGCTGTCTAACAGGGCCATATTGCTCCAAACATGAGACTAACTTAGCAGTTTTCACGATCATTTGTTTGAAGGACTTGACCATTCGGGCAGACAGCTTGCAATTTCCACTTGCCCGAATTCACTTTCACTTGCCCGAATAAAATTAACAGCACCGTCATAATAATGAAGAAACATGATGTTTTGATGGTTTTTTTGATTTGTTAAATCGGAAATGAAGACTGGTAATGAAAAAGTGCTGTTACACAAACAAAATGGACAAAGAATGAAAACCAGTTGAAGTATTGCGTACTAGGTCATCAATTTTTGTGACAGCTTGGATAAAAGCTAGTCAGACAGGACCATGAACACGACTTGCCCCTCGGGCAGACAAAATGGATTTTTTACTTGTCCAACGGTATTTTTACTTGTCCTGGGCTTCGGGCAAGTGGGCTATCACGAAGACTGCATATAGCTCTCTTGAAATGCCCTGCAATAAATGACACTCAGAACATCCCTTGGAAAAACAAATAATTCTCATTTCTGGATGAACTGCTAAAAATGAGGAAATAGCTCCTACCAAACTTGAACAAAATAAGTGGCAACAAAAATTGAAAAACAACTCAAATTAAATGGAATACAATGAAACCATACAAAACATAGCATTGTAAAATGATGTTCATCCTCTCCAGAGGTCAAGAATGTGAAAATGGGAGCTGTAGTGTAGTTACTGGATAAGGCGTTTCAAACCTTAGGAGCCATTTAAAATAAGTATACCAGTTTTTTCAGGATGTAAACTCAAAGAATGATTCAAATAAGGATAAAGCTTTCATCACAACCGACTGGTATGCAAGTACTTATAATAATGAAAAGAATCGTTTTTATTGCAATGTTAGCGGAGGAAAAATTAGTCTGGTTACCACATCCATAGCCATAACACGCCCCCCCTCCATAACCTTTTACTGTATATGATAACTATCACCTTGGATCACTTCTTTCAGAAAAACTCTTAAGATGTTCCAGACTGTGCCATCTTCTGAACATTTCCCAGGAATCATTTCCATGGTATCCAGGTGTTCCATATTTTTGTTATCAGTTCTGCAGCAGCTTAAAAATCCCATACAGATAATAATGAAGTACAAATGATATTTCTGACCGAATTCTCAAGTGTCTAATGGATTTAATATTGCCGGTATGATTGAAGTATAACAAATGGATTCCTCACAAAAGGAAATTATGGAGTGAAAATGTAATGGAGCATTAACCGTATTTATGGTTTAAGGGTATAAAAAGTTTCATTTTATACATGTAAGGAAATTTGTAGTTATTGGCTGCAAAAAGGCCGTTAACATTGAGCTGTAATTTGTTTTGAAATATGACAGCATGGAACACCGTCCGCCTCGGGCTGCATGAAAGAATTGGCTTTGAAGATAATAAGATTTGGATACAGACATATTAAAATGGCTTAGGGGATAGCAGGAGCTGCTTGATTTAAAGCAATACATTGTGCATACAGCACTGGCATTCCAACAACACTTACCGGAAAAAAATCAGAAAAAAAATCAAGGTGAAATTGTGATCTTTACTACAAACAGTACCATTACAACATTTGCAGAGTAACAAACAATATGTATTCAGGTCATACAGAGGAATTGCTTCCTGCTGTTGGCATAATCACAACAAAATGACAAACTCCCAAATCAGATTATCATTAATTGCCTCTTTATAGAAAGACCGTACTCGGAAAACTGATTTCTATCAACAAGCCTCAAAATATTTCATCAGCAGTCTTCCATGGACATGAATCAAATGCATATTAAGGCCATGTCTAAAGGTCATTCTTGTAGAAATAGGAAGTAGCAGCTTCAGGAAATGAATCTAGCGAACAATCTGTATTACGCTTTATAACAGAGGAATGAGAAAAGACTTAAAACTTAACGAGGCTCAAAAGAATCAATATTAATGGTATGAGCAGTATTACATATGTCATACAATATCATAGACTGTCATCAGCTAGCAATCAAACCATGGTATCGGGGCGGTAGCAATCATTAGATATCATGATGTATAAACGCAGAACTGTAGTCATTAGTCCAATAAACCATATTTTTATGGGTATTCCAGCTTTTGTAAGACTAATTTAAGAGCATTTAAATGAAAAGAAACTGTCATAAATTTATATAGGCATGTGACTCACAATGGTATTACATTTAACGTAAGCACTGTGCCATTTCTGACGACCACACTTTAAACAGGCTGAAATCCTTTAAGAACATTACAGGCAATGAATATACCTAGAGTTGTTTGCATGGACAATGGTGCCATAAATGAAAGACTAATTATTCCCAATGAACGGAGAAGTAATGCAAAACAGCTTCACCATTGAATAACATTCTATAACATACTTGTCAACCTTGTAATACCTGTAACGCATAGTTGCACTTTCATCAGAAATGTTCAGAAGGTTGAAAGAATAACACAACATTTAGATACATGATTAATTAAAAATAATAAAAACAATTATAGATTCTATAAATACAAATACATGTTTTCTACCCAAGCGAGAATCAGGTAGAAATGAGCTCCTAGATCAAGGTTTTTCTATGATTTGACATAATGACCTAGTTCCTAACATCATAGATCTACGTTTAAAACTTGACCTAGATTTCATAAAGATAAACAAACTGGCCAAGTTTGATGCAGATCAGGTACAAAATGCAGCATATGAAGTTTTAACAAGAGTTTACCTATAATATGACAAAATGAACAAATTTTAATCCACAAAACCTAGATTCGAGCTTAACCTACATTTCATACCGACAAATTTAATCAGATTTTAAGCCCTTGATATTTTGCCATTTGAGGTGCAATTTACAGCTCAGCATAATTTATATACAAGGGAATGTTACACAAATCTTACTTCACAAGCGACATTATATCTCCATATTCTGCCGACACTCAGCTGGGACTGTTTAATTTGAAATAGGCAGCCTTAACAAATAATTTGGTAGTATTAAAGCATGTGAAAAAAGACAAGATTCCAAGTGAATGACATTTAATGGACAACTTGGACACAATATGGGAATAAAAGAATGCTTGTGGAGCATTTTCACATACAAATGTAATTGAGTTTCGACTGCTTGTTTTACCAACACTGATATGTCTAGACTAAAACAGCATTATATTCCACACGGCTGCCCAGCAAAAAGTTTTCAGACTAAACTTCAGAAATCTGTCTGTGATTATGTGACAGAATTTCATCTGCCTAAAACGGGAAAAATGAAACCTTGGCAAAGTTTGTGATAGTAAATATATTTCATAATATTAACAATTGTCTGAGATGCCAATCAAAATTTGGGAAAACAAATTATTTAACAAGACAATAATGATACTCTGAAAATCAAAGTACTGAAATTGTATAAAGATAAAAAGCACTGCCAGATAAAATATTGAATATAATATCAGGTGATATCATTGAACCTTAATTGTCTTCATTAAAAGTTGTTCCCCAAAATTGAGTTATAGGGACTGCATGATGAAACATGTCAACAGATGGTCAATTAAGAAAGGGAATCTACTGCAACATACACATAAACGTAAAGGGAAATAACTCATGCTTGAGTGTAATGATTCATCAGAGGCAACTGATATTTGTATATCTATCCATTCACTGAAAGGGCAAAACAAATCTAAAGTTATAAATGTTGAAGCAAATTTTGGACAGTCTGACAATGTTTGTAAAACTGGACGCCAATTTGTTCAAGACGGCAAGTTGTAAACGCTGGACTGGAATGTAGCAAAAAGTCGAAAAGTATTCAGTCGAAGTTACCAACCACCACAAATTGTTGATTGTTAAGCAATAGTGATTACATAAACCAGTCCACTCCTCTATCAAGTCCACATAGATCTTAGTTTTTGTAAAAACTAAAGTCGGGGGGGGGGGGATTACCAGAAATTGCACATTGGAATTCAAGGGAGATAATCATATTACACATACCATGATCAAGATAATCATTGAGACTGGTTTCTATAATTTCTATAATTATATTTGTTGACAGGCCACGGAATAAAATCAACAAACATGAAGTCATGTCAAACATTTATGAAGTCAAAATATTCAAATCCCTACCTAAATTCTGCCTACTTCAAAAAATTGATAATATATAACGATCGCTAACTGCCTATATGTCTTCATACAACTTCCTCATATACGACATTTAACATATATTCTGACAGATTCCTAGAACAATTTACATTGCCCAAACAAAATATACATATATCTATCAATTTCTTTAAGCAAATACAAGATACAGCTACAGTTTATGAATATCTCTATATGGAAAACAAGATAATATACGATTGGTGGTAAATACATTAGTTTATATTAACTTACTGGGTATATCTGATTATAAACTGCAATTATGGTATGAGAATAGCTATCAAAAATGATGTAATCACTTAATCTTCTATGATATTTCCCTTATTCAAATGGAATGAATATAGGTTTATAAGAATATAGTAGGTAGTAATTAAGTCAAGACAAGGAAGGAACAGTAGAATAATATATCGAGGGTTCAACACAAGACTATCGTTACTCCTATGTATTTATTTAGGACTTACGATAGTCTTGCACTGAACCCGCGATATGTTATATGGCATTATCTGATTGGAGTTCATCAGATTCAGCGTCAACACAGACAATATTATAAACCAATTACAATGAACTAGGGACATCAGTGTAAAACTTATCCAGCAATTGAATAAATACCGTCCAAATTGTATTAAGCAACCACCCAAGGGAATGGCTGAAAATGGTCACTGAATACAAAATTGACATGAAAATTAGTTGAAAGATGACAACCCCAAGTTGCTTTCTAGCTTTTCTTTTTCCTATTTCAAATACAGATCAGGGGTGGTTCCATGTTTTGGTCTAAGGGGGGGGGGGGGGGGGGGGGGGCCTATCTTTTTGGTCATTTTTTGGTTTTGCTCAAGCCTTATAAAACGGCAATGACTGTCAATAAACATCATCATGATAGAATATAATGCTACAATAAATCAGAACTGCTTATTTGAAAATCTTAAAAGTAAAGATCTCTGTATATTTTCGTATTTATACTTAGACATACATGTAAGGTTGGGGACTTTTAGGAGGGGCATGCACCAGGTGCCCCCCCCCACCCTGGATCCACTAGCGCAGATGTATCAGTTGGAACCAGTTCATTAGTGGCTGATTTTAGTATAATTTATGAATTAAAGCATTTTATTGCAATTTGATAGAATGAAAAGTATCCGAAGTTACTGATTTGTCCGAATACTGTTCAAATTTTGGTAAAATCCCATTCGCATCAACACACGATAATTAATTTCTGTAAAAGATGATTTATGGGCATGTAATAAATGCATTCGCATAAAAATATCATGTAAACATAAATATAATAAATCAAACAAATAATCAAGGTTACGAGTCTGCACTGTATGGCTTTTTACCGCGCAACTCTGTAGACCTTGAGTAATAGTACTTAAGCGATTAAAGTTGTTTTGAGACCAATTCTCTATGCCTTGGCAAGGAATTTGATTAACTGTCGTCTGATTAATATGCCCCACAGTCAGGGTCAATTATCGACAGTGTTAATATTGATGCAGGTTTGACAATTATTCAAAGTTGTTAACACCATGTTTTATGGACATAATATGACAATGACTAAAGACAAAATAATTGAATTTGTTTTCGCACAAAATCATGGTTGCTGTGTGCATTATAGACAAAAAGTCACTAAAAACATTTAATTTATCAAATAAATACTCGCACACTATTTTCATCGGGCACAATTGGCCCCGACTTTTTTCCTGCCCCGACTTTTTTCTTGATACAGAGATGTTTTCCTGAACAATTTTATTATGTATTTAAAAAAACTATTTTTTTCGTGTATACATGTACTACTTAATTAAAAGGAAAGGCTATATTTTGCCTATAATCCAAGTGATTAAATTTCAATAAAATTTACATGTTAAGCATGAAATTATTTTAAAAAGGATGTTCGAAATGTTAGCCACACAATAACAGGCATGAGAATGCAAAATTTCAAAATCAGCTGAAAAATCAACAAGGGTCCAGGGAGCCGCTGAAGCTCCTGGCATCTAAGATGGCTTAAATTGTCTCAAAAACGACCCTTTGAGAGCGTCAAATCCGCCGATCTCCGCGTATCTGCGGAAAATTCTCATGCCTGCAATAAGTAGCGTCCCTACATTGAGCCATTTAAACAGCAGATCAGTAGCAGCCAGATGAAACAAAATCCTTTGTCATTTCCCCCACATCTTCAAGTTTCATATTTCCCTTGGAAAAATCTCATAGCTTTTTTTTTATAATTTCCCTGACTTTATGCACACACACAAGAACCCTGTTTACAGATATTGTAGATTTTAAGATTTTTTCTGATTAAGGAAACACCAACGCAAGAATAAGAAACTGTAATATGTCTAGTAAAAAAAAATCTCATGGTGTCGTAATTATTTGAGAAAGAAGGACAAGATTTACTGTCCAATAAATTGCCGCTGGATGAGGAAAACTGAGTTAACATACTAGCAATAATCAGAGAAAAATTTCATGTTGACAAAAAAAAGCATAAAAACAATCCAGCAAAACAAACATATTATTTATAATTGATCTTGTATGTGAAGAAAAACCAAGCAACAGATTTTATTCAGAAATATACACAATTGGGATCCAAAGAGTAAACAGGCTTACAAAGTGTATTATTTGTGCAAATTCCTCGCCTTGCCGAGCTCAATAAATGACAGGCTTGGTGTAAACAGACACAACTATTTTATCCCCGGTAATGAGCATATTTATTTACATTCATTGACAACCAGGTATCTACAACTCAAGGTAAATTATCAAGAACTACTGACATATCAAGCGTTTGACGCAAGACTAGAATAAATTAGTGTTAGTCGTGAATCAGATACGACAGTAATGCACAGTACGCCCTTGATACAGAAATCATAGAGCACAGTACCGGCAGTTTCTCTATCATAACAATAAGCGTTTGATATTTTCCTAGCACACTGTGATCTAAACGAATATCTCCAATACCATTTGACTGGTTCTCCACATTTTCCCTCAGTATTGACACCCTACAGGGTACACAGTCGATATCTCCCATCAGCTGTCTTGGAGGAAACAACAGTTTCGTATCATACTTGTTGGAGCCTGTTATCCATGTAGCACAGACGCTACCATATGGGACATACACGTTTCACTGATGTGAAATTATTTTGAACCTAGATCACATATTAACTTAGCTAGTTGTACGGCAATGTATGTGAAAATGTGTTCCGCTCCAGTGTACTATAAATGCCTTTATTTTTTCCTCTGGAATTAAACATGTGAAATACAGGAATATTACTTCATTTTGCAAGCAGCATGGGTAATGTTTTAAATGACTATAATATTGTGTGACATATATTTATTCTGAATATGTTATTTAAAAATATATATCGTTTTATATATAATTTAAAATATACACCGAAACCATTATTGCCAATACACTAAAATGAGAACAGTTTATACTATTCTTAATAAATTGTCAAATGCCAGTACACACGTTATTCTGAAATCATTTCATTCAAAGAGCAAAAATGTTTTTATTGAACAAACTATTTCAAACATTTCAACTTATTATTTTCCACCAGCATATATTATAAGAACCTCAGTATACCCCATTTTCATATATACATGTATTTTGATCAACTTCATTATAATTTTAAAAGGTCTGAATTTTTTTTTGAAATACTTTCCTGTGCTGGAAAGCATTGATGTTATGCCAGTTCATTAAATTAATATTGAAAAAAATATTATAAATTTAATTGAAAACATGTATTTAATTGATTTTTATGAAGTATTTAGATGCCAATGGTTTATTTAATTGACTCTGTCGAAGAAAGTAAGCAGTAAATATAAAAAAGGATATGTTTTTTGTTTGAAAGAGGCCCTCAGTGTGACTATCCAGCTTTAGACCAAAAAACACAAATAATGAATTTTATTTACTGTCGCTAGTAATACCACAAATTGAGTGTTAATTCTATCAAATATTGAACTAAATCGTTCTAAAACTGGAACAGAAAATCAGACTGACCCATAAGTGGTGCATGTATACCAAGGTTAAAAAAACGCCAACAGATATTACTACCCTAATTACATTGGTCACCTTACAGACCTTAAATAATGTCGGCTCAAATTTCCCTGTCAAAGATTGACCATATATAAATTCCCTGAAGAAATGTTGCATTACATATCATTGCATTGACATCATCTAGCTAGGGGTGATTACATATACATGTGCCAGTGTATTATAATATGCCGCCACATTGCATTGTACAATGGTATGAAAGTACTGGTTTTTTTAGTATATGAAATCATCAAGTCAAGAAAACTTCAATTATTTGTAAAAAACTAACATGAGAATGATAACAGATTAGATTTAGCTCATATTTTCAAGTCATGAACATATTACCTCATCCAGTTGGACATGGTTTAATCGACAAATATTTACCTTCTATCTGAATACTTGGTATCATGCAAAATAAATATCAGGTCCGGATGTATCAAGCGGATGTCGAATTGAAATGGGCTATTTGAAACAATGTTTTATTCAAAATAATTTTCTGACCTGATGAATTAGAAGGAACGAAGTCCGACTGTTACTATTTAATTACTAGTCAAAAACTGAAATAAGATGAAAACTGTTTTGTTTTAGCTTACAGTATGCATGTTATTCGGCGCAGCCGTACTAACATGGTTTTGCTATTTGCATATCTTGGTGTTGTGTAAACCAATCAAATCTTACGTTAATCATCAAGGCAATTTCTCTTCAACTAAACAACTTTTGTTACCTTGATGCGGATTGGTTAACCAGCAATAGTAACATCTTGGCAATTTTTATGTTGCAAAACAATTCTTAACCTTCAAATTGCGCCGACCATATGTTTTCAAGGTATTTCTTGTTTATTTTTGCAACATGTTTGAATAGTTTGCAGTAGAATAAAATTTTAATGCATGAAAAAATCTGCAGCAATATCTTAGGTTAATGAACCAATATTATTGAGGTACATATTGCGACATATCGCCAACAGAATGAGGTATGCTTCAAGCACATCGTGACACCTGTACAACAAGCAGACATAAAAATCATGTAGGCTAATATTTCCAAACAATAGTTTATGACATTTAGAGACACAGAGAAAAATGACATTTAATAAATATGACCCAGTAAAGAGATATATAATGATATCCGAGATGAAATTGCTTGGAGACTTAACTGTATAGAATATTAAGTACTTGTAATTCCCTGAGAATATTAACCTAGGAATTAATTTTTAACATGACAAAGAAGGTCAGGCGTAATTTAATGTCTGTTCAGTTCCAACAATAAAAAGAAAAAAACATTATAAGCCTGAAGCAGATTTCACAGCAGTTAAAGCCTGGACTAAAATTGTTTCCTACTTTTAAGATAAGTTTTTAAAGATTTAATACCAGACTTTTACCAGACAATTGTACAGAGGAGCATTGCCAAACCTACGAGTAACATACGAGAGTTGAACTGGACAATGGTAGTGATAACATTGCAAATCTTCTGTACAAATTTTTAATTAGGGATTTTCAAGGGACTCAGAAAGTTAAACAGGAACCGAATGCCTAAATTAAGATACTGGAGCTGTGCCACAACAAAGCCTGTACAGGTTTTTATATTTCCTAACAGATACATTTTTCTAGTTTCATTTAATACCAAAAATATTAAAATCAGACGTCTACTTTTCTTTTAATAGCAATTCAAATATTAAAAGTTAAATGCAAAAGTAAACTATAAAATAATGTTGCATCAAAAATGCTTTAACTAAAATTTACATTAATCCTTAAAAATCTTCTTTTTTTTTGGTCAAATGATAAGAAACAAATTTCATAGCGCAAATCAAGATTTACATGTTCAATTAATTTAAGCAACCAAAGACAATTCGGAGTAAGCGCTCAGTAAGTGACATCAATATTTCATTGGAAAATACTCGACGTCATTAAACCAATGTCACCAATACAGGTTTTGTCATGGAATGGAAGCCTCCAACCCAAAACCAACAAAACATTGCCCTTAACATGAAGTAGTTTATCAAAATTATTTGATTAGAAAATGCAGTTCAAATTCTGAGAGAATGCTTCTGTCAAATCAGAAATTCTCATGAGGCCAGTATTTCGTTATATTGAATGTATCAGGCTGTTTCCTGACATAAAAAGTTACCCAAGTTTCTGCTTTCAGTTTTGTCATAAATTTGATACAATGTAAAAATGCAAATATTTAGAGAGCATTTATTTTCACCAATATAACCATCTTGGGAAAATTGCGAAAAATTAATTCCTTGTGAAATCTTCCCAAGTTTACAGTCTGCCAGTGCAGTTCTAACAATGACCGATGATATTATCCATTCAGTTTTGTCACATCTAAATCAAACTTTCACACACCCAGACTGCAGTTATATTACTGAGTGTTTCATCAATATATGGGAGTTGTAGACTGGTCTATCACATGATATATCATAATTGAATGTTAGCCGAGCATCGGTCACAGTGTGAGTGGGATGTATTTTGCAATGATATGTGAAATTAGGAATTAGAAAAAATATCACATTCGCAGGATTATGAGATAATGATCTGCTTGAATGAGTAGGTGCTCTTGTAAGTGAGTAGGTAAGCAGGGGCCCTATTTGACCCTTGAGTTGACCCCTAGAATTTCCAAAAAAAGACACATCGTAACCCTCAGAATTCTGGCTGATGGGTCAATTTTTCTCTGAATCATAGGTATTTTGGCTATACCTCACTGGCCACCTATGGTATCGAAACGTTAACCAATTCGCGTCAAGGTTACAAACTTTGTTTGGATGAAGAGAAATTGCCTTGGTGGTTAACGTAAGATTTGATTGGTTTATACAACACTGATATGCAAATAGCAAAACCATGTTAGTACGGCTGGGTCGAAAAGATATAGTAGAAATTTCATTAATAAGCCAACAACGAACAAATAATATACTTCAATGGAATGAATTAATTTTGTCAGCAAGCACATAAAGTTGTGGGTGTCACAAATCGACACTGGCTTAAGTTTTTCGCTAACAATTTCAATGGTGCAGCTGTTCTCAAATGGTGAATAATTCATTAAACCAAACAGCTCGCTAATTTCAGTATTAGTTTTTAATTAAAACATTTCTCAATGTTTGAACATCAAATGTGATGTCAGAGTATTGTGGCCAAGCTATAATGAACAGTAAAATAAATCTACAAGAATTTCCCTGACACAGAAATCTTGACTCCCTGACTCCCTTTTCTTTCTAGGGACTCCCATTTTCAACTTACTGAGCATCCCTGGGACCCCTAAAACAAACTTTTGTCAAGTACAAACTGCATATCTGGGACCCTACAAATTTACTAAGGACCCCCGAATTTATCAAACACGAGGGTCCAAGGACCCCTAGCCGAAAAATCCTAGGGAAAACCCTGAATCTACATGATAATTATTGGCAATATCAGCCAATCATATAAATTATAGAACTCAACACTATTTCTCTTAAGACTTGTTGGCTGGTACAGATACAGTCCACTTACAGGCTGACTTATACTGTATACCTAAAGGAACAAGAAAATGGTCACTTTCGTTGGTCGATAAAAATCGGCAATCTCCGATACTTACCGAGGACTGTGGGTAATTTGGCGCTAAGGATTATGGGTGTTTTATAAATTCTTATCGTTTCACGGATATCAGCCTGTCACGAATCCATGTTATAAAGGTCCGTGTATATACCAAGAATCAAATGTTGAACATCAATTGATTTCTTCATGTTTAACGAAAGATGGTAAACAAATTTTTATATTAAATCAACACATATGGGCGTAGGAAGATTTCATCAACAGCTCGTCTTCCTGTTTTATCAATACAATAAAACACTTTGTGTGCATCGATCAATATTCTTAATCTTAAACTCAAAACAATGATAACAGAAATGATAATGGCCTCTACACAGCTCAATTAACCTTTCTTTTCTTTGAATTAACAGTTGATTAGCAGAAGTTGGTCACCGTAGCAACAAACTGGTCAAGGAACTGGTCAAGATTATCAAAGCACTGAGAGATCCTATAGTAGTGGAGTAATTATGAATCAT
The DNA here is from genome assembly GCA_032209605.1 of Mactromeris polynyma. Lineage (NCBI taxonomy): Eukaryota > Metazoa > Mollusca > Bivalvia > Venerida > Mactridae > Mactromeris > Mactromeris polynyma. The sequence continues at coordinate 58,331,095 of JASFXZ010000001.1, read as the reverse complement.
AAAACACAATTGCAGGGATTTCCCCGACGCAGAAATCTAAGTCCCTGACCCCCTTTTCTTTATAGAGACTCCCATTTTTAACTTACGTGCAACCCCGGGACCCCTAAAGTAAACTTTTTTCAAGTATAAACTACATATCTTAGACCCTAAATATTTTTTTTCAAGTATAAACTACATATCTTAGACCCTAAATATTTACTAAGGATCGCCCAATTTATCAAACACTGTCCAAGGACCCCTATCTGAAAAACCCTGAATTGTGTATCCTGTGTTTCTCATTTTTATCTCCCAGTTTCTGTCATATCTCCCTCTCCGTCTTTTTTCACAAGATAAGAATGGTGAGTTTACATGAATAGAAGTACAATGCCACCTATCCAGGACAGACTTCTGTTGATAATAAGCTCTCTTCAACAATAGCATATATATTTTCCTGTAGTAAGAATTTATTATCAATTTAACAGGGATGAGAACAGCAAAGAACGAAAATGTGAAAACCCTATGCTTAGACAGAATACGCCATCTAAAAATAGCAATACAAAACTTCCAGTTTGGTAAAAAAACTCTGTCGAAATTCCTGCTGGGTCACGGAAATAGAGTCATCATGTGGTACCCCCCCTCACTGCAAATTTCTCAATCTAAACAATGATTCTGCAATTATTAAATTTGCATCACTGATTGAACGTCTTAATTTCTCAACACCAGCCAAACTTTGAGACTCCAAAAGGGTGTTGATAATGCGTATCAAAGCATTACAACAATGATTTAGTGAAGTAAGAGTTCTTCATGATCTTCATGAATTGTTCATCAACATTATGCATTCATTTCACTGGGGCTTGCAAAGCAATGCACTGATTACATGTATAAGGGATGGATGGTCATAACAGGGGCTTGCAAAGGAATGCACTGTTTACATGTATAAGGGATGGATGGTTAGTACAGGGGCTTGCAGAGCAATGCACTGCTTACATGTATAAGGGATGGATGGTTAGCACAGGGGCTTGCAAAGAAATGCACTGTTTACATGTATAAGGGATGGATGGTTACCACAGGGGCTTGCAGAGAAATGCACTGATTACATGTATAAGGGATGGATGGTTAGCACAGGGGCTTGCAAAGAAATGCACTGTTTACATGTATAAGGGATGGATGGTTAGCACAGGGGCTTGAAAAGAAATGCACTGATTACATGTATAAGGGATGGATGGTTACCACAGGGGCTTGCAGAGAAATGCACTGATTACATGTATAAGGGATGGATGGTTAGCACAGGGGCTTGCAGAGCAATGCACTGATTACATGTATAAGGGATGGATGGTTAGCACAGGGGCTTGCAGAGAAATGCACTGATTACATGTATAAGGGATGGATGGTTAGCACAGGGGCTTGCAGAGAAATGCACTGATTACATGTATAAGGGATGGATGGTTAGCACAGGGGCTTGCAGAGAAATGCACTGATTACATGTTTAAGGGATGGATGGTTAGCACAGGGGCTTGCAGAGCAATGCACTGATTACATGTATAAGGGATGGATGGTTAGCACAGGGGCTTGCAGAGAAATGCACTGATTACATGTTTAAGGGATGGATGGTTAGCACAGGGGCTTGCAGAGAAATGCACTGATTACATGTATAATGGGTGGATGGTTAGCACAGGGGCTTGCAGAGCAATGCACTGATTACATGTTTAAGGGATGGATGGTCATAACAGGGGCTTGCAGAGCAATGCACTGATTACATGTATAATGGGTGGATGGTTAGCACAGGGGCTTGCAGAGAAATGCACTGATTACATGTATAAGGGATGGATGGTTAGCACAGGGGCTTGCAGAGAAATGCACTGATTACATGTTTAAGGGATGGATGGTTAGCACAGGGGCTTGCAGAGAAATGCACTGATTACATGTTTAAGGGATGGATGGTTAGCACAGGGGCTTGCAGAGAAATGCACTGATTACATGTTTAAGGGATGGATGGTTATCAAGTTATTATTTCAGTTTGACCACATACTGGCTGCATCCAGGGGTGATCTAGAAAAAAACAACTCAGTTTGAACATTAACAAATATATACAAACTGTCACACTGATAATCTGTTATTATCATACAATGTAAATGTATGAAATATCCATCCCAAATAATTATTTATAAGCCAAACTGCCAGAAATAAGTTAACACTATTTTTTCCATAAATAATTATGTATTCTTGTAGTTACTGGATATATATTGAGCACCCATGAATATGTGAAACCATAAAAGAAGATAAACATCAAAGCACAAAAGTGCTGTGGGACGGTACCACTCGTCTCTGTAGCCAAGCAGGCAACTCGTTGCATACAAGTTTCCGTTTTGTAACTAAACAGTTTTATAATATCCAAGTATGTGTAAATAGGTAAGATGGTTTGCATGGAATATGGAATAAAACTAATACATAAGACAGAAATGCTAAAAAGGAATAAAAATTTATTGAAAAAATAGTAAACATTTTTTCCAAGAGATCTTCAATCCGACTTGTTCTAGAAATGCTACATTTTCAAACCGAAATAAAGAAAAATGGTCAGTAATAATGGTAGAACCTTAAAGTTGTAAAACAAGTGAAATGTTTGTCACGATTGTAAATAAATGAAATACAAAATATCAGACCCTTTATGTAATGTTTGTGAATATTTAATATCATCTATTTATATATATATCCTTTAAACGCAGTCTGAACCCGAGTACACTCTTCTATGTGCGTTCGCTTAGCGAATTTATCGCGTTTATAGCCCTTGCCTGGCATTCTAGAGAACCGGTATGGTAAGGTACCCGTCTGATTGCATTTCTGTCACGCAGTTTCTCCAACCGGCGAAAAGTAAGAATCTGTACTAAACGAAAACAGTCGACGCTCTAAATATCTGCACTTTACAAAACGATGACGATTTATGAAAATAATAAGGAATTAAACAAGATATACATTAAGTTAGTACTTCATGAATGAAGTACAAGAATGAACCATCTTTAAAAAATATAAAAGAGACAACATTTTTCGTTCATTAAATTTTATTATGAGCACACCCAAAACGGTAAACAAACTTGTGTGTATTAATACATTGCTTTAAACCCCATCTGAACTCCACAGAAACAGCTAATTAGTTCATTAACCACTTTAGCAGGTCACCTTTTCAACATTTCATTTTATTGAAACGTTTATGATATTATTTCATTTGGTGAACTTTGGAACTCCTTTGTTTGCGTAGTAATTAGGATGTGGACGTTTTTGACATGTTACCGGCTTTCAGTCTTTTTTGTGTTTTGAAAACAGGAACCCATTGTTGTATGCCTCTCAAATTGCCACACTAGTATAGACGGTACCTGAGCGGTACCCCAGTGAAATGCAGTTCATGAAATCATGAAGTTTTCAAAAAAGTATAGGGAGACAGAAAATATGATATGTTGACAGGGAATATGCTTTGTTGACAGGGAATATGCTTTGTTGACAGGGAATTTGTACTATTGATAGGGCTTTGTTGACAAGGAATTTGCTTTGTCGATAGTGAATATGCTTTGTTAACAGGACTACGCCTTTTGAATACAGAACATTTGCTTTGTTCAAGGGAATATGCTTAGTTGAAGGGAAAATTCTTTGTTGACAAGGCATAGAATTTGTTGGCTGCTCTATTGACAGGGAATATGTTTTACAGACATAGAAAATGTTTTGTTGACACTGAGTAATGTTTAATTGGCAAGGGATATGTTTTGTTGGCAATAATTACCATTTGTTGACAATGAATACTCTCTGTTGACAAGGAAAGCTTTGTTGATGATAACAATGAATATGCTTTTTGACTGCACCTTCTTATAGTTGCGAAGGAAAATAGACCTAATTGACGGGAATCTTTTTTACAACTACAAATAGTTTAATGCATTAAAACTAGTTTTCAATACTCAAAATATATGTGACAAATAAAAGGCATAGATTTTCAGAAGAGCACATGATGTCACATTGCGTGTTCATATACATATAAATGTATGTATATTATATCAATATATGAGCATAAAAATTATTTAATTTCTAATAAGATTGGCATAGAATATGTACTTGGCTAAATTGGTGACAATATTTGTTGATGTTATAGCCATATTAGATTAGAGAATTTCTGTATCGTGGGCCATTTGTAGTACATATTTTTCAGAGAATTTTGAGCAAATTAATAGAAAATGATATTCGTTTTCCACCATTTTTGTGTAACAGTTTAACAAAGTTTGTCATTTCTATGTAGATTTAAATATCGTCAACATGGAATCTTGATTATGTCACGACATCTTTCTAAATCAAATGAGTGCTTGAATAAACTGTATGTTTAAGCGAATCTTGGTAGGAAAGAAGGCCTTCTGGACAGAAAAATAAGACTTTCCAGACAGGAAAACAATCTTATTTGTAGTGAGCAATTGTATCATCTTAAAATAAAGTCATCTATTCAAAAAGGATTTCAAATCCGAGATTTGATTAAGGTCTTAACTATTGACAGGGTTAAGTTCCAGAAATACAGAGCGAAGAATAATTCAGTCTATACATTTGCATGACCTTCATGATTGCAAATGCATATAAACGCTACATTTATACCAGTATGGCAAACTACAAGTAATTCAAAATTAGCTAAGAATACCGGTATAGTGTTCTCTATGTTTATTGGTCAATAATTTGCAAAATGTGTTTTCATTGGCTAACCACCTCACAGTTACTTTACAACCACTCTATAGTAAATAATATTGGACAAAACACATATTACTGGACACAGCCAGAGATTTGTGTACATAAAACAAAGCTTGTGGACTCCGCAGTCAGAAAGCAATAAATCGTGAAACCGTAGGCAACAAGGAATATAGAATTAAGTGAACTACAATAAAAAAGATCAATGCTTTATTTCTTGGTAAATATTAACATAACAATAGTTAGGACACTAGGAAAATGTCAGACAAACTTTAAAGCATTGATTTTATAGGAAACATTAGTTGATAAATGATTGAACTTCGATTTATCATGGAACAATACCAGGTACATGGTGTATGTTCAAACTGTTACACACTGTTTCATAATTTATTGTGAAAAAAAAATTAAACAGAAGAAGAAATAGAACAATAAAAGTCCCCCCCCAAACTCCTCAGGTTCATATTTTTCCATTGTCAATTCTGTACTATATTACCCAGCATTGTAATACAGCAAGCATTTCAAATGAACCCTTATGGGTAACAACCATTTTATAGCAATTAAACCTCTTACGCAATAAGAGCACATGATACCACTTCAGCATGTAATATCAAAACATCAGACAGTTTCTACTTTTTCGGCACAGCTGTACTAATATGGCTTGACTTGCATATCAGTGTTGTGTTAACCAATCTAATCTTACATTAACCACCAAGGCAATTTCTCGTCAACCGAACAACATTTGCAATCTTGATGCGGATTGGTTAACATTTCGATAAATGGTACGTTACCTTACCGAAATCCATTTTGGGTCTGGAGTCAACAGCAATCGTAACATCTCGGCATTTTTTTATTTTAACCTTCAAATTGCGCCGACCATCTTTTTTCAAGATATTTCTTGTTTTACTTTAGTTTGAAGCTCAATCAGAACATTTTAATTGAATAATCATTTTTCAAGATATTTCTTGCTTTAACAATGAGCACAGTTCTAAGAAAAAATGTGTCAATAGAGACTTCTATACCGAGAACCATCAAAGTATTTACAAGGTACTGGCCACATGAAGAAATCTGCTGAACATTCTGTAATACTAAACTTTTCAAGCTACCCCACATCATATTGATCCTCAGATTAACTAATACATTGCTTCCCTGTTTAATAAAAAAGTTGATGTTTTCCAAACTCATTAAAGTTTTCATTGTTTTTAGAGTTCTTTATCTTCTCAGATTCCTTGAATTGTCCCAATGACTTCTCCAATCACAAAAACATATCTAGCAAATTAACATACAACCTTCGTCACTAGAAGTAATATTTCTGCGCCTAACACTAATTGAGATGACTGGAAAATTAACTAAGTTTACATTTTTTTGACAAATCAGCAAAAAAATAAAAAATTCTGTCTGCCTGGAAAATGTTAGAAACTTTACAACTTGCAACAAGCGATAGCTACAGGGTGATATCCTCGGTGGAAAAAAAAGACATAAACTACAGACTATTACCTTCAAGTGACAAAGTAAATGAAGCAAAAATGAAAATGTTGGCCTTTTTCTGACTTTGTCATTGATCCTAAGAAACTAATTATCTTTGTTAGAAATTCACAAATCTTCTTCTACCAGGTTAGTGAAATTGAAACTTTCCCCAGAAATAAAGCCTTTGACTAAATTTGATTGTCAAGTTTTCTGGATCAGTAATTAAAGCTAGCAATCCTCTCAACTGATATTAATTAATCAAACAATAAAAACTCCAATTTGAAAATGAAAAAAGAATAAAAAGAACCTAATTCTAAGTTAATCAAATCAAAGATTACAAAAAGTAATTCAAGACAACTAAGTAATGTAATTAAAATCGTGTTAACACCCAACAATTAACACAAATTCAATGAAAAAATCATCCTATTTCATTTCCTGTTGTTTTGTTTAAATTCAGGGGCAGTAACTCATAGTCATACATTGCTAAGCTAATTTCATGTTTCAGATGAATTTTATACATAACTTTCAATCTATCCATCAGAGCATCATGCAGCAAAATTAGCGCACCATTACACGATTATTCCGCAATCAAAAGACCATTAATAAGTATAAATTCAATAAAATAATTGAAAATCAAAATTCTGTATTTGAATCAGATATTAGATATTGTAGTTCATGTTTTTTCTCAACATTATAATTTATGATGACAGAAAAAAATATTTTATTCTAGTTTTAGAATTGCTTCTTTATTCTATTTTTAGAAACAACTTCAATGATGGACCAAATAAGGAATCTGACGGATCTCAATCTACAGAAAGCAGCAGACGATAGTTCAAGAATGGAGTTATATTCCATAGTTCTCTCAGCGACTGTGTTAGTTTTAGCCATACTGTTCGGTGGGGGTGGATGCGTGACAGTTTTAATAGCCATGTTTGTTCATCGTCTGCTACGAAAACTACATTTTATACTTATAGGAATTTTACTTATCGTCTGCTGCATATATGACTTTATATGGTGTCCAATTGAGATAGTACGTCTGGTATTGCATCATCAGAAAGGAAACAGTAATTCGGTATCGCTAGACGTAATACGAGACCTAAAGTACATGGGCAGTACCTTGTACATTTTATTACTGTGCACGATTGCAGCAATGATAGCTTTAATTTGTGTTCAGAATCTTTTGAAAATTATCAGGAAATATGATGGTATTCCAAAGATGAAGCTTGGTATTGTTCTTCTCCTTATTTGGCTCGTGATCAGCATTTCTCTGACTCTTGCATATGTGCTGGTAACCAATGGCGATGAAGATGATCAAGTTTACCACACTATAAATGAATTATCATTCCAATTTAAAATCGGCTTACAAACAATGTGGATAGTATTGCTATTAATCCCAATTTCATTGATGGTAACCCTTCATATCCACACACGATTCTGGAAAACTAAGATCATGACAGAAGTTTCCGATCTTCATTCAGCAGACAATTTTACTGTTCCTTCGCTTATCATTAAAAGTGTGGAGGAACTAGATGATGTAGACAATGATGATGAAAGTTCAATAGCTTTACCTTCTCCAGACGTATTAAGGGACTCAGGCAGTGGCTCTCCAGTGTCAAAGAGTTCAAAGAGTGCACTCAAAAAGCGCAGCAGCTCGCCATCATCACAAAAAGTAGTCTTTGCTGATACTCCAAGTCCAACATTGGAACAGCCAACTCCAAGTCCAAAGTTTGGAGACAGATTCAAATCACCCAATCATTTAGGGGTCAACATGGCCGCCATTCTTGGTAGGAGACGTCATACAATTGCCCAAATCTCGGACCCACACCTAGACCTTATGCAAAAGGCAAAAACATACAACTATGTCAGAAAATTTTCAGTAGACATTTCTGCTTTGCAAGCGCAGCTGGAAAATCCGAAAATTAATGAAAGTTTTCCGTTTCATTCTCAACAAGACATTAAAGCTTCCGCAAAATCAGGATCAGATAGGCGCTTGAATGCTTTCGAGTCTCAACAAAAATGCAACAGACGAAGTAGAGATGAAATGCTTAAAAGTCAAGAAATTGCTGAAGAACCTGAAAATGAAATTGACCATGAAATGAATGAATCTAATGAGACAAAGACAGAAACAGTTGCGTCAGAAATTAATGAAACACAGTCGCAGTGCGCAAGTGTACGATCAGCTCATTCGCAACGAGACTCAATATGCCCGACACCACCATTAATAAGTCTTACGCAAAGCAATGGCGAGGAAAAGCAGATCGAAGTATCTAATGACGACAGCAACATGAATGATTCATTCCAATCTGTTCAATATGTAAACAAATACCACAAGCCATGTAAACTTTCTTGTCTACTCGTAGCAACGTTCATACTCAGTATTTTTCCCATGTTTGTTACAGAAATCCTGCGGGACTACTGCCTTTCCCCTAATGCTTATATTAATATCGTCACTTGTTTAACAGCCATTTCAACAGTACAAACCATGGTTTACCCACAAGTGATATTTTGTGTGGATGAAAGTATTAACAAGGCAGTGCATCAGACGTTGATGCAAGCTCGAATCTGGGTCCTGCAATTCTTTTCACAGCAGCAACAAGTTCCGACATCAGGAGATATTTCGGATACGGAGGTCTAACTTGCAAGGCCAAAAACTTTACTCTTCGAGGAAAACTGTCTTAGGTAATTCAGACCAAATGAAACTGTTAAAAAACTCAAGGATATATAAAGAAACAGTTTCATTTCAAGGACTTGAAACTTGATTTTAAGTAGAATCAGTTAACATTTCAATGACATTTCCATTCTTATCATTTCTGTAATAAAGCAGAAAAAGTATAATATCAAAGGACACAGAGACTTGTTATCAAATGCCAAGTGAATGATATCAGATGGCAGATGGAAAATGACATAACATGTTATTTTACAGTTTTGTATGAATATTAAGCCTATTTTCCTCATTCATAAGACAATGACATCAGTAGAAATTTCTGATTACTATGTAAAAATGTTTCAATAAAAATGTCTATGATAATCAATAACAGATTTAGTTACATGTTAAATGCAGCTCATGTCTGAACAGTTTATATTCTTGTCAATTCTGCACCATGCTTTTCAATTACAGTAAAACCTCATTTAAAGACCACCTCAAAATTAAGGTGAACTGAATTATTTATAAGATTGTATTTTCATGGACCAGATTTTAATTTTTCTTCCCTATTTTAACTGTTACAATCAGACGACCTCACCCCACAACAGACCGACTTTCTTCAGAACCAATGGTGGTCATTTAATTCAGGTTTCGCTGTATATACACACAGATGCACAAATTATGATTTCATCAGTCTATAGTGTTATGGTACAAAACTTAAAGTGTTTATCACTGGAAACAGAAACAATCTCCATTTACCAAAGTTAACAGAAAGCAGCTGCAAGATGAACGTCGGATGCGACATTTCCAAAATGATCAGACAGATACAAAGGTAGTTCAAATGTTTTTGACCTGATATGACCCAGTTTTACACTAGATCAGATAGAAAATGTGACATTTAGAATAGGGACATGGTTTCCAATGATATGACCTTGATTTTCATCAAACATTACCCACTTTCGAAGTTGACCTAGATTTTATACAGACAAACTTTCTGGTTAGGTTTCATGTGGATCAGGTAAAGAAATGTTGCTCTGGAAGCCTGCCTGGTTAGCTGAATGGTTAGAGAGCTAGGCTGTCACCATATGAGGTATGTATGTGATCCATTCCCGGGCCGGGTAGCTGATGTCCTTCCTTTACATTTGGCCTATGTAGGAAAGTTGTCAGTTGCTTGCGGCAGGAGAAGTTAGTACTTATAGTTAATCAATTTCAGGCAAACTGGTTTAAGGTCAACTGAACTTCGTATATAACTGAAAAAATGCTGAAAAACAGCAATTAAAAAAATGTTGCCTCTAGATAATTAACATTGTTTTTGAGTGAGTTGACCCAGTGACCTAGTTTTTGACCATATGAGATTTTACAAGGCAAACATTCTGACCAGTGATCAGGTGAATTGACAATATAATTATACGTCCTAAATACGGTCAACAACCTATCAAATGTAAGACTACATCCCCTTAAAAGGGACTTATTCCATTTTAAGTTAATTTACAATTTTCTTTATCAATTGTGAATTATGTGAACTCACGATATCACAGAGAGAGAAAGGTTCTTCAAGATTTTTATTATTGAATTAAACCCAAATATTGACAAGCTACAAAATGTAGGCAAGCACTAACCACTTATACTGAAAATAGCATCCAGTTTGTGCATATTCTATGCTTAAATACATTTCAGTACTATTTTAGGCTTTACTTGCCATATATGTAAAGCACTTCTTAAAAGGTTAAAGACGATACATAAAAAACAATTATTTCCATCTTCTTGTGATGTTTATGGCTAGCATATTTCATGCCAAACTGGAATAAAACGTATAGCAAGTATTAATCATCATCTGTATGCATTGCTGTATAAATAAAAGCACCCTTGACAATCGAATTCAAAATTAAAGATAAGTACCGTATTTGTTCAAATTAACACTTCCAAATGCAGTGGAATTCAATCCAGCTGTTTTTAGAATTCCCAAATTAACCTTATACATTCTTCAACTTTTATCTGAATAAATCAACAACAAATCATTACAACTGTCTTGCAGAATCCAATCGTACGAAATCCAGTAGCACAAATTAGTTTAAATATGGTTGTTCATGCCAAATTGTCACGAAAGCCATTCAGCGGATCAAACAACTCTGAAGTTTAACTAAATGTTTAAGTGTTAAATTCAGTTACCCTTAATATCAACAAAGTAGTTTTAACAAAGAAGAGCAATAAAACCTGAGTGTTACAGATTTGTCACATAATTAACACTACCCCTGTTTATTCTTATTCCATCCTTTCAACTGTCAGTATAATTAAGGCCTAAGTAAACAAATTCCAGATTTGCCTGAAATATAGCCAGGGCTCGTTCCGGACTAATGGAAATGTAAAATTTGACTTGTCTGACATAGGAAGCTAGTTGTCCAAGAATATCGGTCAGTATAGTAACAAATAAACACAATGATAGCTCCACAATGTAATATTGATAATCACATATGTATGTGGGATTCTAAGGTTTGACTTACAACTGAACAATTGCTGATGTTGGTAAGCTTTAAAAACAGACTTGTCCGGGACTAACTTCAACTCAACTATTGGTATCCCATTTCAGCATTAGACTAGTCCAGGACGTCGGGCTAGTGGATTTCTACAGCTCTGATAGCCATCGGCAATCAACCAAATCAGGAATAAAGAACATGCCGAAATGTTTGGATGCTGGTCTTATATACTGAACACTTTTAAAATGTACCCCATGTATGACCTAATTAGACCCTAACACATCGAATCTCCGAGGAAAATTACGTGAACCTCCGAGGAAAATTACTAAGTCTTTATATATTTGACACAATTGTGAGAGTGCTGCAAAAACTTTGATCAGAAAATATTTTTTTAATTCCAAAAACCTTTTCAGTAATATGTTTCAAAACACGCAATTTCATAGAATTTTTGTTGAATAGGTTTAGTCCAGCTAAAGCATTTTAACCTTTTACAGATTGAATGTTTGCAATTTCATGGAAACTAGGTCTTTAAAAATGAGAGGTGCATCCAATAGGTGAGCACAATAATAAGAACAAATACGGTACTTTCTATTTCTTTGTTTGTAGCAATTTCATTGCAATAAATACAGAAAAGTCTATTTCATTTCATAAGAGTAAGAATTGTTTTGCATTACTTTGTGTAAGAGCCCTGAAATTGCTCTGTGACAAATTGAATAGTGACTTTATGAGTTCTTGTCCTTTGTAAGCAAGAGTGGCTAATGAAATTACCATAATACTAAAACTAGGTTAAAGAGAAAAACTCCCAAGAATAAAGCTCCTTAAATGGGAACCTAATATTTCTCTAACAAAGGTTCTTAGATTTATGATCATTCATTAGAAATGCCCAGGTGACATACATTTCTGAGAGGATTGGTATCATGAATTAAAAACCTACAATCATAATTTCCTTCAGATTATTTTTGAGACTATATTAAACAAAAGGTGCATAAAAGGTCACATGACTGGTGCATTCTGGGTGACTGAGCAATTGCATTCTAGAAAACTACGCAATTGCAATGTGGGTAACAAGCAATTGCATTCTATGTGTCCAAGCAATTGCATTCTGGGTAACTCAGCAATTGCATTTTGGGTAACTAAGCAATAACATTCTGGGTAACAAAGCAATTGCATTCACTAAGAAACACGTATCTTTGCTCTTACAATACAGACTTAATGTAGAATATTAATTTACGGCAACAAATTCATAACGCGAAAATGACAGAACTCATTAGTAAACTATTTATTTGTATCTTCAGAGACACAAGAAACAACAAAACTGACAACTAGATAAACAAACCTGCACTTTCTGAGAAAATTATCTTATTCAATGTAACATACAGACAGATTTAAACATGGTTTTATAGAAATCTAAATACATAGGGTACATTGAACTGTCTGTACAGATGTAATAGTAAGTTAGTGTCGATATCAGCAATTCAGCATAGAAACTGTTGACCTCTTGATTAGAACCAATTACCTCTAGATAAGAAAACATGATCTCTAGATTAGAAACATTGACCTCTAGAATAGAACCAATTACCTCTTGATGAGAACTAATGACCTCTAAATTAGAACCCATGATCTCTAGATTAGAACCCATGACCTCTAGATTAGAACCCATGACCTCAAGATAAGGACCCACATCCTCTTTATTAGCTGTTTAGCACTCTTCCACCTGAGCTAACCAGAAAATGTGGCCCTTTCAAGTCATAACCGCACCCAGTTTTCTGAGACACCAGGAAGTTAAATTCACACATATTGTAACTATGCAAACCACACACAGCATCTGTCTTACACCCACCCACATGCTCTATCGGGAATTATTCTCTGTTAGCCATAATAGCAATAAATCTCAGCCAGCTGCAGTTTCTATCAGACAGAGAATCAAGGGGTCATTTCTTTGTCAGAAGCAACTGTTACATCTCTTTGTGCAGGAAGAAAGCTAATAACAGCAGAATATTTGTTTTTCAAATAAAAATATCAAGATTTAACACCTCTATAATTATTAGTCTTTCACACAGACAAGTCCAACAATGTTACCAATGGGAAGGTAGTAACAGCAAATATAGTGTTCTACTTTGCCACTCTTACATTTAATTTTCTCCCATCAAAAGTTTTGGAATTCAGAGACAATTCTAGGAGTGGCCCAGTCAATATTCAGGATGCATCAGGGAAACTCCTATGCCTGTATAACATGTAAATGATTCTAGTAGGGATATCAACCAATGCCAGTTTTAGTGTTTAAATATTCAGACAACCTTCCAAACGAATATTCGAACATTGGATTGTCGTTCAGGGTAAGGACACATACTCTTTGATTACCAATTCATTTTCTATTTGCAAAAAACTAGTACTAGTCTATTTGACTTTATACAAGTTCAAAAAAGTTATCTAATAAGGGATGAAAAGAAAACTTTAGTGTTGCTTATTGCCATTGTCCTACTTAAGAATAGCAACAACAAAATTTGTCTGGCTACATTCAATCATAACAGAAACCAGTGATTTAAAAAAATAAGGTAATGGTTGTTTTGCTTATAAAAAGAACTTTTTAGATGTGACTGGTGTTTGCTATATATAAAAGGTGATTTAACAGCAAAGGTTAAATACACAAAAACCTAACTTAATAAAAAGAAATGCAGTCAGAGGGGGGGGGGGGGGGGGGGGGGGGGGGAGAGGGCATGAACAAAGAATTGGAAAAAAGGACGATTGTTTTGGGAGAATGAACACTTTTTGATAAGGGGAAACAGCCTACATTCGGCATTAAAATTAGCTAAAAAAATCATTAGCCATATTACCTCAACAGTACTTGAATATTTGGATGCTCGAAAAATATATTTGAATTTCTGCATATTTGCCAATTACAGAAATATAAACTTGAGTTCATTCTGACTTGACAATGGACACCAGACAACAACAGCTGCATGGATGAAAAAAATGTGTGGGTTAACTATAGTTTACAAAGTGACAATATGGTCACATTTACAATATGGTCACATTTGAGGACAATAATACAGCAAACTGAATAGCAGCTGTTTTTGTAAAGGTTAACCGCTGACTGTAACACAGTTTTGTCAGGGAGGTCACTAAATCATATGCATCCTCACAATTATCTATTTTCAGTTAGATAGGAAGGTAATAAAATAGGTTTCTGCACTTCAGTCTAGGATTAAACAAGAGATGTATGTAAAACATTATGCCCCCCCCCCCTGTGACCTTGACCCTGTGACCCCAAAATCGATAGGGTTCCTCTGCTACCCAAAATGTTTGTTTCATCGGGTTTAACGCCGTTTCTCAACGATATTTCAGTTATATACGGCGGCCGGTTCACCTAACCAGTTTTTCCTGGACTGAAATCTAACCAGTACTAACTTACCCTTCCACAAGGAGCCGGCAACTTCTCCACATGAGGAGGAAAATCGACATTTTTATCAAATTTTCTACCCAAGATGAATGTGTGAACCAAGTTTTAGGATGATAGGTCAGGGGGTTCTTGAGTTATTGATCGGAACCGAAAAGGTTACGGACCGCTGGATGGAAGTACATTCCGACCGACTGACATGTGCAAATCAATGTGCCCTCTCTTCTTCGAAAGGGGGTCATAAAAAGGTTAAAAAATGGAATATCTTACATATTTCAAGACTTTTTTCGAATTTGTGTTACAAAACATTTCCAATATTGAATAAGCTTTCAGAAAAAAACTAGCATAGAGATATAAGAGATCACAAGAAACAAGCTCCTGTAAACCAGGAACCAATGACGGTTCCCAAAGTCTGGATCCTTCAAAAGCAATTCAACTACTACAGAACAGGAACCAAAAACATATCTAGGTTCCAATATTTTGGACAAATCTTTATTTACATAACTGAGATCTAAATTTGTACCAATTCCTCAATACTGCAGTTTTTACAGGTACAAAACAAAGCAGTAGGAATAAATTCCTATGTTATAATCATTGTTTGTTGCTTTAATCTGTATAAGAACAGATGTCAAATATTGTGATAACAGATCAAAAGCATGTCTGGCATTGTTGAAATACTCAATATAATAGACGCACCATAACATGCAGACAAAAGTAGAGTTAACTATTGCTGAAGAAAGCAATCAACTGGACATAATTTATGGAATACTGGTGCCACACGTCTGAATGCCACTGTCATTGTCAATGCCCGAACATGCAGAACAAACATACATCATGCAAACCGTTGCCATGGCAGCAGACATGCTAAAATTCAGATTTTTCTCAAATGACATGATCTGGTTTCACACAAAAGACATTAACAAGAAACAAAATGGCAGATCACTCAATCAAAAGAACTGTCTTGTATCAGTATATAGAAGTTTAACTATGCTGAAAGTGGTATTGGACTGGAAAATGTGTTAGCCACACAACCCATAGATTGCAAGTTTGAACAGCTAATGTCACCACCATCATTACTTATCTTTCCCCAGGTAGCAGACTCGAGTAAGATTAAAAAAAGCGTAACGTTTTCATCACATTGTTACTAAACTTAACTAAATCAGTATAAAAATACATAACCATCAAACAACCATACAGTACAGAAAAAATTGTGACATTTCTGTGAATGTCTTACAGGTAGATAGTCTTGATTTTTGTCAAAAAATGTTTAGTCACAAATCGAGGGCTCAGCGCAACACTGTCGTAACTCCTATATAAATACATAAGAGTTACGACAGTGTTGCGTTCAGCCCTCAAAATATGAGATATACGGTAATTGCCTTCATACTTGACAACTCTCTGATAGAGATGTTTCTTACCCTGACTTATGTACCAAGTTAGCGCTACCATAGAAAATACTTGTATCGGACTTGTGATTTGCAGTTCCAGGGAACTTTTAAGAAAAGTAAGTAAATATTGTAATGCAGTATATCATAGTACGACTGTATGAAGGCATCACATGAAATTTTCTCAGAACTATTATTTGGCATATCTTGACTATCAACCTTTAACCTGGATGGCTGAAGGGGCCAAATCAACTTAGTACACTAAATATTGAATGAAAAAAATGTGTTTTCCTGAATCGATTTGTACTTATTTTGGACAATGTGTAAGTGGGTTATGTTGTAGACAAACAGAATTTCTAATCTTTTTCACGCAATTTGGTAGTACATATTTTCCACACATGACCTAGAATAATCTGACCCATTTTCAACATGATTGGATCCAAGATGTGGCTTAATTCTAGAATGTCAACAATTTTTTTTTCAAGACAAACATTCTGACCAAGTTTCATGAAGATTGGGTACAAAATGTGGCCTCTATAGAGTTCACAAGGTACATACAGACGACAGACAACTGTTGACCACAAAGTGCTCAAAGGTGAGCTAAAAAAACACTGATGAAAGAAACTATGTTTCATGGGGTAATTTCATTCAAATTTACATTTACAGCAAACATATGTTAATGAATCTTAATGCCTTCTTTTAATGAAATATGTTTCCATTTCCATTCTCATCACATATGAAATTCTAAGATTTTCTCTGAAGGATGTTTCCCCAATAACAGAAACAATAGATGAATTTTATCTTTACAAAATCAACTTGTCAAGTTTCAGCTTAAATCTTTAACTTACTGACAAGATTAATACATTATTTCCTGCAGATTGGTGTATTTATTGACTTTAGATGTCAAAGGAAAGAATTATACAGACAAGTTAGATCAATAGATATGTTGCCTTCAGGCAACCCACACACACTGACAGCTGTTCAAATGTTAAGATGTCAGTTTATGACTTCCATTGGTTTACACTGTTATATTATTATTGACAAGATAATAAATAGTGGGTGTTTTGTGCTGTTTACATCACAAACATAATCTCTCCATGTCAACAAGATGAAAGATGTCACTCTCCCCGTGAATTACAGCAAGTTTGGTATTATTGATCAAATATTATCATACCTTTTCAACATGATGTACTTGGTTGCTAACCTTGTCAACATGATGAACTTGGGTGCTAACCTTGTCAACATGATGTACTTGGTTGCTAACCTTGTCAACATGATGAACTTGGGTGCTAACCTTGTCAACATGATGTACTTGGTTGCTAACCTTGTCAACATGATGAACTTGGGTGCTAACCTTGTCAACATGATGTACTTGGGTGCTAACCTTGTCAACATGATGTACTTGGTTGCTAACCTTTTCAACATGATGTACTTGGTTGCTAACCTTGTCAACATGATGAACTTGGGTGCTAACCTTGTCAACATGATGAACTTGGGTGCTAACCTTGTCAACATGATAACCTCGGGTGCTAACCTTGTCATCATGATGAACTTGGGTGCTAACCTTGTCAACTTGATGTACTTGGGTGCTAACCTTGTCAACATGATGTACTTGGGTGCTAACCTTGTCAACATGATGAACTTGGGTGCTAACCTTGTCAACATGATGACCTTGGGTGTTAATATTGTCAACATGATGTACTTTGGTGCTAACCTTGTCAACATGATGAACTTGGGTGCTAACCTTGTCTACACGATGCACTTGATTGCTAGCCTTGTCAACATGATGCACTTGAGTGCTAACCTTGTTGACATGATGCACTTGAGTGCTAACCTTGTCGACATGATGCACTTGCGTGCTAACTTTGTCATCATGATGAACTTGGGTGCTAACCTTGTCGACATGATGCACTTGGGTGCTAACCTTGTCAACATGATGCACTTGAGTGCTAACCTTGTCGACATGATGCACTTGGGTGCTAACCTTGTCAACATGATGCACTTGCGTGCTAACTTTGTCATCATGATGAACTTGGGTGCTAACCTTGTCAACATGATGCACTTGCGTGCTAACTTTGTCATCATGATGAACTTGGGTGCTAACCTTGTCAACATGATGAACTTGGGTGCTAACCTTGTCAACATGATGCACTTGAGTGCTAACCTCGTCAACATGATGCACTTAAGTGCTAACTTTGTCATCATGATGAAATATGACAAAATCTCTGTAAACAACATGAACTAGGGAATTATATGTCATCAAAATAAAATGTGATATATGCCTCGTCAACAATTAGAAATATGATAATACCTTGCCATCAAGATAAATTATCTTTGTCATTGAAATGAAATAAATATTGTTTTACCTAGCTAATACAAATAATTATGGTATTACAAGGTGAAATATGGTATTGTTTATGCTTGTCAACAAGACAAAATAGATAATTTTGTTTGTCAATAAGATGAAATATAGTAGTATGCTTGTCAACAAGATGAAGCATAGTATTAAGTTTGTCATTAAGATCAACTATGATAATTATTATGTTTGTCAACAAGATGAAATATGGTAGTATGCTTGTCAACAAGATTATATTTAGTACCATGCTTGTCAACAATATAAAATATGGCGTTATGCTCATCATTAAGATGAAATTTAATATTATGCTTGTCAACAATATGGAATATGGTTGTATGCTTGTCAACAATGTTAAATATGATATGACAACATGATGAAATATGGTAGTATGCTTGTCTAAAAGATAAAATTTAATTATGCTTGTCATCTAGACGAAATTTGACACTATGCGTACCAACATGATGAACAAGAGTGCTGACTATCACAAAATACGCCCGTTTTACGATTATGTCATTGGAGTGTGAAAAAAATACTCAACAGACCACTAGTTCAAAGGATAGCAAGAAAATGTATCTCAGATTGTGACCCTAAAACAGAACACAGCATGTAACTTATAATTACATAAAAATCCCATTTGTATTAGACAAGCCTCCCACAACAGTGCCATAGGAACTGGCATGTTTCATGAAAATACCACACTAATTCTGAACCTTTTTGCCACATAATATTCATCCAACTCCTAAAAAGAGCAGCAAAAACAATAGGATGACATTTGCAGAAATTAATGAACTAAAATAAAGAAGAAAATAATAGAGTTGTCTATGGTATAAAACATTAATGGATAAAATACATTGAAACTTGTAGTATCACAGCATGAAATCAACACAAGACATTATAGCCAAAAAGTACAAATCACCAAGAAAAGGGTCAAAAGGTAATAGACACAGTGTGAAAAGGTAATAAAAGGCAAGTCCCTGAGAGAAAGGGCCAAAAAGTGTGAGTCACATAATGAAATGGCCAAGAAGTGTGAGTCACATAATGAAATGGCCAAGAAGTGTGTCACATAATGAAATGGTCAAGAAGTGTGAGTTACTGAATGAAATGGCCAAGAAGTGTGAGTTACTGAATGAAATGGTCAAGAAGTGTGAGTTACTGAATGAACTGGTCAAGAAGTGTGAGTTACTGAAAGAAATGGTCAAGAAGTGTGAGTTACTGAATGAAATGGTCAAGAAGTGTGAGTTACTGAATGAAATAGTCAAGAAGTGTGAGTTACTGAATGAAATGGCCAAGAAGTGTGAGTTACTGAATGAAATGGTCAAGAAGTGTGAGTTACTGAATGAAATGGTCAAGAAGTGTGAGTTACTAAATGAAATGGACAAGAAGTGTGAGTTACTGAATGAAATGGCCAAGAAGTGTGAGTTACTGAATGAAATGGACAAGAAGTGTGAGTTACTGAATGAAATGGCCAAGAAGTGTGAGTTACTGAATGAAATGGCCAAGAAGTGTGAGTAACTGAATGAAATTGCCAAGAAGTGTGTGTTACTGAATGAAATGGCCAAGAAGTGTGAGTTACTGAATGAAATGGCCAAGAAGTGTGAGTCACATAATGAAATGGCCAAGAAGTGTAAGTTACTGAATGAAATGGCCAAGAAGTGTAAGTTACTGAATGAAATGGCCAAGAAGTGTGAGTTACTGAATGAAATGGCCAAGAAGTGTGAGTTACTGAATGAAATAGCCAAGAAGCATGAGTCACTGGGTGAATGGCCAAAACCAATTATTTCATGTGGAACAAAACATGCATGTCACATAGCATAAAACATTCACAAAGCATAGCCAATTACATTCATAACATTAAAGAGGTAGATTACTTTGATTTCATGTACACTAATTATCATCAAATAATATTCCTGTGGAACAGAAAAGAGATATTTCACCCATTCACAAAGTTGACTTTTATACCATCACAATAATATTCAATTAACAACATTAAGGCAGCAGAGATAAACACCTGTTGCAGGATTAATTATCCCCACAAATAGATGGAAGTGTATAACCTATTGGCAGACATCATGTAACATGTGTCTTTCAAGGTGGTTTTCTATTTACAAGGTCAAAGGGTTACCGTGGAAACTTATAAAGTACAACAAGCAGTGACATATTGATAAGGCCATGCTGTTATATATTTTTGTGAAGTGTTTGCATGCGCCTCACTATTGAGCTCTTTGAACCAAAATTATTTTTTGTAAGTTTAAAAAAACACCAAGGGAAGAAACAGCTGCAGCATATATATAATTCAAGGCTTTAGTGTCAAGTTATTGCAAGAATCATTTCCAATGGTCATCCATTAAATCCTTTCAATAAGATCATACATAAAGACATGTTTAGCATCACATTGTCTGATAGTATACAAATATATGCAATTATATGTATAAACTCAGTACTTAGACAAAGTTATCTTTATTTTATTAAACATGAACAACACAAAACAAGAGGCCCATGAGGGCCAAATGCTCTAATTGCTACATTGTGCACATGGACCTTTGATAAGCATGTTTCTGGACAAGAACATTTTGAAGTTTTTCCCTATATAACTCTATAGAAAATACATGACCCCTGGGCAGCGCAGTTTTTACCCAAGAGGCATAATATGACCAATTTAGTAGGAAACCATTAAACAATGCTACATACCAAATATCAAAACTCTTGGCAGTGTGGTTTTGGAAAAGATGATTTTTAAAGATTTTCCCATGTAATTCCATAGAAAACCTGTGACCCCTGGGCATAATTTGAACAAATTTAGGTAGGGGACCACGCTACGTACCAAATATTAAAACCCTAGGTCTTCTGGTTCTGGACAAGAAGATTTTCAAAGATATTCCCTATCTAAGTCTATGTAAAACATGTGACCCATAGAGCGGGGCCACTATTGACCCAAGGGCCATGATTTGTACAATCTTGGTAGGGGTCCGCTAGACAATGTTACATACTAAATAGGAAATCTCGGCCTTATGGCTCTGAACAAGAAGATTTTTAAAGTTTTTAATTTTAAAATCTATTTTTAGCTCCTGTGACCTATTTATGCAACCTTTGAAAAAACTGAAAGAGGACCACCTAATAAACATTCCTGTGAAATTTAGGTAAAATTGACCAAGTGATTTAGGAGGAGCATGCGCACACACGACAGACAATTCGCCATGACATAAACTCTCTGGCCTTTGGCTAGTAGAACTAACCAGTAGATCAACTTTCTATTCTCAAGTACTGTAAGTTTGTCTGGGCTTTTTTGTCTGAATGTTCAACTTCTACAAATTTATAAGGGATATTTCGCAGAAAACTGCTGTATTAACTTCTTCTACATCATACCTCGGTAGTACAGTACAATGCCCACAATTTCTGTACAAATGCAAAAAAATATTCATACGTCAGGAATCTTGAATAGTAATCATACTGTGAATAAAGCCCGAGGCCGAGCATGTATACTAGATTGCATAGACATAATCTAGAATGTAAGTCTCAGTATACAGATGAAGGCCAAGGACTTTATGACAAATAATAAACAATTCACAATATAAACCATTTGTTAGAGACATATTTCATCATAATTCAAGAACACAATAAATGGACCAACTGAATTTAATTAACTGAAATGTCGGACACCAATATGGCGGACGAAAATCGGCACGTAAATACCCATTACTTCTCCTTCCTCCAGCACACAGACCAACAAATCAAATAAGCTATCCCTAACGTTAACACAGTGTCATTTGGCACCAGTGACACCTTGTGAAATGACATTTATTAATCCTCAATGGATTTAAAAAAATCCTCATTTACAACTCATCTCACAGATTGTATCTCAAACAGCTGCAGAATAGGGGTTTACCCACTTATTTCACAAAACCTATCACAATAAAATGGGAAAAATCAGTGCAATAAAGCCAGATTTTCATGTTCCCATCTAATTTGAACTATCTGCGGGAGTAGCAACAAGGGTATAGATATAAAGCAATTATAAAATGACATTGTTTCTATTCGATTTTATTGTCATATTTTGGAGTGAACTAGACATGAGAGACAAGTTCTCAGAAATAAATATACTCATCTGACTTTCACAGAACTTTATGTTCTGATACCTAAGTGCAGTCAGGTTAAAAGTCCTTATGTAACCAATAAATGCAATTATAATGTTAGGAATCAGGGATTTCCCAGATACAGGTTTTCCGGACCTGGGACTCCAATTTACAATTGACCAGGCATCCCCAGGACCCATAAAACAATTACACCATACGCATTTCAGATGTATCCTTTGTGTTTATTCCTGTTAATTTTCAGTAAATAAATTTACCAATATCATTCGAACACTTGTACAATTAATTTAGTAACGTTAAAGATATTTATTTTTGTTTTTTTAAACGATTCCTTAATATTTAATATTCCCTAATAAACGCCCCCAGGGGCATTACATTTTAAGGGGGGGGGGGGATTTAATCAATTATATCTCTAAGTCTCACATGCATCTACTACAAAAATTACGGTTCCGACAACATTGATGACCTGACCGCTCTTCTGCAACAAATTGTATATCTTAAACCACAAACATGAAATGGGCAATGCCCACAAACCAAACAAACAAATTTGGTTTTCGACCTAGTTATTTGTAACCAACGCTCTATTTGTATAATGAATACATGATGATCATCAATGCTGCAAAAGGTGCCGTAGGTGATACATGCATACACACACTCACACTTAGATATATTATATATCTATAATTATGCAACAACTATACACCAAGTTTGATGGCAATACACCCACACATAGCAAAGATATTAAGTGGAAACTGAATTTTAAATTTTAAGTGACTTTGACCTTTGACGGATGGTCCCAAAAGCAATCCAAAGCGAGCTCTCTGCATGTTCTTACTATACACTAAGTTTGATGTAAATATGATCAACGAAACGGTTGACCTGAAATGGTGACCTTGACCTTTGACGGAACGAGTCCAAAAGCAATCCAAAGCAAGCTCTTGACATGTTCTTACTATACACCAAGCTTGATGTCAATAATATGATCACTGAAGTCGGAAACCAAATTTCTATTTTTAGTAACGGTGACCTTGACCTTTGGCGGAACGAACCCCAAAAGCAATCCCAAGCGGCGAGCTCTGCACATGTTCTTACTCTACACCAAGTTTGGTTACAATATGATCAACGGAACTCAAGTTATTCGCCGAAAACCCCCGTTTGACGCCCGCCCAACGACACACGTCATTCTAATAACCTGGTTTTCTTTGAAAACCTGGTTAATAAAGGGAGCTTCATCATAAGAGCAAACAAATTTTCTCTAAAGAAATGTAAAATAATCATAATGGTACCCACAGAAAAGGAGAAATTAAAAAAAAATTAAACTCAGAAAATCCCTTTAATAAATGGTTTGTATATAATGTAACACACAGGTGATACATGTATGAATAATTAAACAAGAATCACATTGGACATGATACAGCACAGGAGAGTATGGTTTGTGACACCAATTGCAATAATCAAAATGGTATGAGACATTAAGCTCTCATAAATTATTAGTTCACAAATATCAAGGGAGTTGAGTGACACCAGAAAAAATACATCAAAAAAAAATACATCACATTTTTCACTAAGGACAACAAATTGTATTACCATCCAAAATGGAAAATCTGAGACTCAAGGAGATCCCATTAGCTTACCCCAGTGGGAACAAACTGAACTTTAAGACAAGAGTTTTCATGTCAACAATACCAGGATGTTCATTTGCCAACATGAATCAGGAATACTAGGTTAACAAAGGGGAGAAACTCTGTAAAACACCAAGTCAGAGTTACGCTCCTTACATGACAAGGGGGGATAAATGACCTTGACATAATGCATTATGTTGCATGGTAGCAAAAATAGATCGAGAACAGATGATTTTATAGGTATAAGTATGTAGCGCCATTGACGATTTTTCGTGTTCCTCAAAACATGACTTTATTATATCCAGTAAATCAAGAAGTATCTATTCCTGGCCCTGATATCATAATGATAATTTCTGCATCCTGATTGTCAGGCCTACGTTCTATCTATCGAGAATCTTGGGAGAGTCAATGATGCTGAATTGTAATGAACGACTACTATGCTGTGTTTCAACAGTTTCAGTTATATACAGAAATAAGCAGACCTAACCAGTGTTCCTGGGAATGTCATCTTCCCCCGAAATGAATTAGAGGTTGATGACAATAGACTGGACTTATTATATTGTCACAGAGAACATAGCCTCATCTGGGACTTGAACCTATGACCTCCAGTCTGGTAGTCTAGTCATCTGTTGACTGAGCTTACTGGGCGTGTAATGAACATTGGGTCAACACTAACAAGTTTGACAGTATCAAATCAGCATTCACAGTCTTAAATCTTTGTCTAACTTCACTTCAAGTCAATTCAAAGCCCTAAAACTGTTATAACAAACCAAATCAGTATTGAAAAGTTGTGATTAAATGCCTCAATGCAGTACAGAGTATGATAACAAATTATGTAACTGATTCTTTACTATCACAGAGTTAGCATAGCTTTGTGCTTTATGCTAAACTTCGTTATCAGCTGTTTTACAGTATTTGACTGTGTCTTAATAAAGTTAGTGACAAATCCTTATTTATCTCTCATCAAACTGAGTTTAAGTGAATAAATCATTTGAGGTACATTCTGAGCAGGTGACTGGTTATGTCATAGAGGTTGATAGTTCATTTCCTACAATATAAAATCAACTATATGTACCAACTATTAATGAGCAGTTTCAATCTGCATAAATAAATCATTAACACTATTATTCAGAGTGTGACATGAGTTGACTTTCTTATAAATCAAAGTCTGGTACAAATCTATATAGATAGAAGCTGCAATGATACAATTTAAAGTGCTATTCTGACAAGAGATGTTTGTAAAACATTACGCCCTCTCATGTTTTTTGTAAAAGAGTTATATTTTGTACAATTGCATAGGCAAGGCCAAAGTATGCTGCACACATATACATGCTGGGAATGTTTTGTGGAAAATTCTTATTTTAATGAATGCTATTTAATAAACTCATCAAAAGCTTTATAATTCAAAAGTACATTTCCAGGTTAATTTAGAAAAAAAGGGACACTTAAAACATTACATGAATTTGTAAATGGATGGTTTGTATTTGAATGTCAAAAGAAAATTCTCATGTACCTGAGATTGTGGTATAATGATTGAAAAAGAAAACATTTAAAATGAATAACATGAATTGTTAGTTACTTTTGGTATCAAACTATGCAATAGCTCAGACTTTTGACACAATATTTGATAAAATCTAAAAATCTAAATCAGATTAACTGGATATACGTTGTGAAATTAAACATTTTTAAAATGATAAAAAAATGTTTCGTGGCTGCATAGTTTGATTAGTGCCATATTGGAAGCAGTAACAGTAACTACAAGTTGTTTGTTAACTGTAAGTAATGAAAGAGCTCTTCTCATGTATGTGATGATCTGACCTTGAATTTATATAGAAACTCATGAATAATAGAAGACCCTATTTTGTCATACTAAACATTCCAATTAATGGGAGGTGTTTAAAATACAACTGACCTATCACCTTGACCCATGACCCAATGACCCTAAAATCATTAGGGTTCCTCTGCTACCAAAGATGAATGTGTGGACTAAACTTGAGGATGACAGGTCAAGGGGTTCTCGAGTTATTAATCGGAAACAGTTTGTCAACAATTGACCCCTGTGACCTTGACCTTTGACCCTGTGACCCAAAAATCAATAGGGTTCCTCTGCTACCCAAGATGAATGTGTGGCCAAGTTTGAGGATGAAAAAATTATGGACTGACATGTACAAAACAATATGCCCTCTCCATTTTGGGAAAAAGAACCTAGATAAGTTGGGAAAATTTGCATCGTAAAACTTGCCAATTTGGGAAAACTTTTAACTGTGTAGAAACTAAAATTCGCAGCCCTGGTGTATATGCAGAGAAAACATGGCGCTACAAAAAGAACTTCGGTGATTTTGGTATAAGCGAAAACAATCAACTTGTGAAAAAACGCATGCGGTCAATTTTCAATAGTATTTATTTTAGAAACGGCAAAAATCGGGTCGGTGGATCAGTAAAGCAACTTATATAAAACATCGGCCTTGAGAGAGGTCTGTTTGATTACAAATCAATGAATTTGTGACTGCTCAAACGTTTCTCATTCCTGGTTATTGACAAAGAACCACAATAACGAATGTTTCTAATCAATGCTGGTTGCAAACTTCTGATAGTCTGTCATTGCTGCCTGGATTTTTCATCTTCTGTTACAAGAATCAACAACTTGTTATTATGCTTTTGTTGAATGCAATTATTAGAAATTTGAACTTGGTTACTGTCATGCAAACGTTGCTTCTGTCAGTCGCCTGTTGAGATAACAATGAAAATAAAAAATTATAAAAACAGTCATTGAAAATGCCAGTCAGATTTTTTCAGCCAATTCAATTTTGAAGATCTGTGAAATGATACAAGTTTTTATAGAAATAAAAAGAACACAAAATCTTAGAACTGAATGACGGTTGACAAAAAAAGAAAACATTATTTCTTTTTATCTGAAGAATTAAATATTCCAAGCAACATATCATTTTGGAACCAAATAAATATTTCACCTAATGTTTTAAGGGACAATTATTATATAGCTAAGAAACAGTGATGAATGTGTCTGTAACTGAAATTTTGCCTTCTCCTATCACTAGATCCAAGCCTCAAGATGTATAAGTCTGTGACCTAAATGTTGTTAATACAAATGTAATATGCCTGGTCACGTATAGGATATCATTTGATTCCCTGTCTTCACTGAATCCTTGCATAAAAGGAGCAAGTCTTATTAGAACTAATTGTCCTATTTTAGAGGTTATTAGTTCCCATGTGACTGTACTATAATTACGGCTTATGGATTTCTTTTTCAGAACTACCATGAACTCTTTGATTTAATCTCAAACTATTTCTACTTAATCACAATCTGACATACTGTGAGATTACACCTAACTGAAGATTCCTGTTCTTGCATCACATATGTTGAATTTCTTTTTCAGAAAAAAAACTAGAATTACACCTCGTGGACACACACTGGGTTGTTATAATTAAGTTCAGCCTAGAAATCACCAAAAAACTCATTCTAAAATGTTTTCTGTAAAATTATCAAATTTTTACCAGACAAAATTATCCTCATTGTAACGGGCTTTGAAGTTACATAAACTACTGGAAGCCGGATGACTTTCTCAGAAATTATATATCCTAGGTGGGATTTGAACCCACAGCAGTGCGGGGCAAGTGATTTAAAGTCAGCAACCATAACCATTTGACCACAGCTGGTCTCAGACTCCTATACTAAAAATGTCAGTGGGCGTATGAGACATAAATATGTATGTACATAAGCATGACCTACTAGACACATAACTCAGTGAAAAATCATAAAGGAAAAAGATGATTAATTCATGCAATAATAGAGGCGGCTAAAATAATAATACAAAAAGCAACATCAAAGCTATAACGCCCACAGGAAACAACATCACATATTGTTATACATGGCAGATCTGTTCTGCTGAAGAAAAAAACTCACAATGGCATAGACGAGTTTTGTTTGTTTTTCACATTTTAGCCCTACTAAAGTTACTACACGCGATTGTCTCATTTCTAACGCACCTGATAGTATATTGTATTGATTAACAACATTTATCAAACAAAGACAAGACCATGCAAGCTCATTTGTATTGATACTATAACAGGAAAACAATCAGTCTCATACAATCTTAAATCAATCTCTTAATACCAGCCAAAGAATTGTTAAGAAAAATCAACAACTTGATCCGTTCTTTTAATTTTCTTTGCAAATTGACATTGTGGAGACCCCGACACTCCTAGTCTGACAACATTTATCCACTTGCTGAAGTTATATACAAAGATGGACAATACTGACTGATAATCAGTAAGGGTTAAACTGGCATAATATTTTCATGTATACTTTATAGTTAAAACATATAAAGGCAGTATACAAGCAAACGATCAGGGGTATTTTTTAGTTCATTCCAGAGTGGAGGTTTTGAAACTACCACATAGCCATCAGGGAAGAGATGAAAAAAGTCATGCCACTTTAAAGCTATTGGAGACATATTTTGATCCCCAGAAAGTCTAAGAGACAGATACATCTTTCAAGGGTTTCAACCCCAAACTATTGTAAGTCAGTCTTGGCAAAGAAATGGTTACCATAGTTTCCAACAGTTCATTGATTCATATGTCCATACAAAAAAATACCAGATTTAAATCATGGAAGATTGAATAAATCAAGGCAAAAACAATGACTGGGAATAAAATTTGAGGATCGCACCTCAAAAGATTTGCATGAAAACTAGAAGCTAAACAGCTGAAATTGTTGAACAAAATCGTAGAGCACCGCTGTACGATTTCCAAACTCTTCTTTGAGTGACATCATTTCCTGAAAATGTCACATGTGACGTCACCATGTACTGACAGTAAGCAATATTTATCCAATTTGGCATTATAAAAACGAAGTGACCATATGGAGTAAATATTGTTACCTGCTTACAAAAAGTGACATCACATGTTGCGTTTTCTAGAATTGACGTCACTTACAGAAGAGGTTGTAAATCCCATAGAAGTGTTCATAAGTGAATATCGTTTAGGTTAACATCACTGCCCAGCACCAAAGAACTGTCAAAATCCTTTAAAACAATTATTCCTCCATAAATCTAAGTCAGTTCCTTATTTCAAAGTAGTTTTACTTTATCTCGGGGCCATTCCCTTATTTTAAACAAGTTTCACCTAAATAGTGGGGCAGGACCCAGACTGGTCCCTTAAATCTTGGGAGCAGTCCATTTAAATCTAATTACTTTCAGGGCCAAAAGACAAGACATGATATTTACTACTACAGGTTTTCACTGAATCAGTCAATTGTTTTAACAATTTGTTTCTCACACATTGACACAGAACTGCACAGGAGGGGTAAACATTTCTCTAATGTTTGAGGACCCCAGCATCCACAGGAGGGGAATACATTTCTCTAATGTTCGAGGACCCCATCAGCCACAGGAGGGGTATACATTTCTCTAATGTTCAAGGACCCCATCATCCACAGGAGGGGTATACATTTCTCTAATGTTCAAGGACCCCATCAGCCACAGGAGGGGTATACATTTCTCTAATGTTCAAGGACCCCAGCATTCTGTCCACATGGATCTTTGTCAGTTACTTCCTAGTCCATAACATCCCATGCTTTACTGATAATAAATAGACACTTCATGTATGATAACCTTAGCCTCAATAAATATATTTGGAAGGCAGGACACTGGTGCATTCTTACTTATTGATAGTTATATTCATTATGCCATCATTTTGAACAGAAAAAAATGAGAGAGAAAAACATTATTCAGAGGAATCCATAGGTAACCTAATTTGTGATAAAAATCCATTAAAAAAAGTAATGCTTACATAACTTCTTTGTTTTCAATATTGTAACATTCATAAATATCAAATACTAGAGAAACTCAAACTATCCTGTAAAATGTTGGTTTGTATTTTTTTTCAATTTGAAGACAAAGACAAGAACAATGCTTCTTCAATATCAAATAGAAGGTTTAAAATCACTCAAGCAAAAATGTCGTTAAATTAATTTAAACAACACTCTCAGAAAGTCAATCATCGGAAATTGAAAGACGATCAAAATCTTAGATTGAATTCGAAGAGAAAATAACTAAGATTAGTAATTAAGTGAAACCTTCTAAACTCCAATTTCAATCCTTCAATCTTCATTGAAAAATACTTTTAACCATTGATTTATTATGTAACAAACAACAATGGTTCAGTGTTTTAAAGGTGACCTTCTGTTCGAGTTCTATTCTTTCAAAGGCTCTTCAAAACTGGAGGTATGAAAGCTATACATGTGTTCCGTCGATTACCAGGACAACAGAATCTCCACACTGGAGATATGAAAGTTATGCCTGATGTTAAATAACAATACAAAAGGCTGTAAAAGCTGCATCTGCTGTTAAATAACAGGATATTAGGCTCTTTGCATTGGAGATAAAAAAGCTATGTCTGCTGTTTAATGACAGGTCAATAGGCTCTCCAGATTGGAGGTGTATAAGCTGGATCTGCTGTTAAATAACAGGACAATAGGCTCTCCAAACTGGAGGAGTGAAAGGTGTGTCTGCTATTTAATACATACAAACATTTATTTACATTCGGCAATTAATAGGCTTTGGCCATTTACAAAATACTATTGCAAAGACCCTACACACAAACATACAGAACGCAAAGAATATCTAACAACAACAAAACAGGAGATAAAAAAGCAACGTCTGCTGTTTAATATCAGGACGATAGGCTCTCTGAACTGGAGGTGCTAAAGCTGGGTCTGCTGTTAAATAACAGTACAATAGGCTCTCTGAAATGGAGGTGTGAAAGTTATGTCTGCATTCCTGTTATGGTAATGCAAAAACCCTGTGTTTCACGAGAGCATCTCATGTTAAGGTCATTCATAAACTATATTAGAGATTAAGCACCTCCCCCCCAATATAAAACACAGTAATAAATGGGCTCTTCTCACCCCAAAAACACACACACACTACATACATACATCTTGCACTCTCCCCTTTGACAATATCTGACAGGCCCCAGACATGTTTGCTAAATTGCAGGCAACACTTTAATTGCAGCCAACACTGTCTCTGGGACACTAAGTACAAACCACATAATTCACTTACTTGTCTTCTCCAAGGACAACTCCAAAAGCAACATGTTCAACTCTTATCAGCTTTGAATTGTACAATCCAGCTTTTTGAGCTGCGGCATATATCAACTCCAAATGACAACCCTGGAAGAGAAATAATCATCAAATGCTGAAAACCTTTACCATTAAATAACAAAAAACACACAATAAATCTAGAATGATTCTGTACTAAATGAGTGAGTATGATGGGATACACCATGCTGCGAACATGACATGATACTAGACTCAGTCAATGTAACCAGTCCAAGTACTACTCTTATTATGCTCAGCACAGACAAGAGGGTTACTAGTACAAATTTGGTATGTTAAGGCCAGGGCTTGAACCCAACCCTCTTCTGCACACAGCCAGGGTTGAACACACCATCTGCCCCATCCTAAGCAAATGCTCTACCACTAAGACACTGGAGTGGTTTTCAGAATAATATATACCTATATAAGCTTGCAACAATGACTATTATACATACGTATCATTTTTTGGGGGACTGGTTTTATCAAAACTTCTCAAAATGAGATTTCCCTAAAAGTGATGGATTCATTTCTTGAATAATGAAAACAATGCAACAAACAGTCTCACAACTGACTGACAGTGGTGCTAGTATGCCCATAGGTTCTGACTGACAGTGGTGCTAGTATGCCCATAGGTTCTGACCGACAGTGGTGCTAGTATGCCCATAGGTTCTGACTGACAGTGGTGCTAGTATGCCCATAGGTTCTGACTGACGGTGGTGCTAGTATGCCCATAGGTTCTGACTGACAGTGGTGCTAGTATGCCCATAGGTTCTGACTGACAGTGGTGCTAGTATGCCCATAGGTTCTGACCGACAGTGGTGCTAGTATGCCCATAGGTTCTGACTGACTGTGCATGCTCAAACCCAAAATAAAGGTCTTGAAACTTTGAGTTTGACACAAATCTCTATTGCGATTTTTTAGAAATCTGGCCCTAGTCTTAACATATCCAACATGAATGTGTATTACGCAATTTCTCCATCTCCTACATCATTCAACAGCTGTGGGATGCTGCAGGCATCTCCCCATGCTGAAATCATTTTCAGATTTGCACTAATCTTTTATGAAACATTATTGATAATCTATGATATGAGACAAAGAATTATTGAAGTGATGATTTTTATAGCTTCATTTGTTGCGCATGGATCATAGTGCAGAGATGCGAGGGATAATGATGTTGCTTAGTTGACATTAGTGGGTGCAGTGGATCGTGAACTGTGATTCTAATGAGATCTGATATCCAACAATATGAGGGGTGGTCTGAAATTACATAGACTATGGTCCGGACTTTAACATTTTCATATTGTATTACTTCTTGGTCATACTTTAAGAAAACATAGAATTCATGTGCTAGGATGAAATGATGACACACATTAATGCCAAACAGGGACAAGGAAAATGTTTAACATTGTAAGCACATTTTCAATATTGATCAAACTCAGTAACAAAGTATAACTCAAATATACAGTAAAAATATCAATGTTATATCTATAACAATTATGATGGTATGGATATATATGAAATCAGCAATCAGACAACAGGAGTATGGCACAGTAGTCTATGCCCAAACACAGCTCTGAAGCCAGCCAACATGGTTGAATAAAATAAGTAATATTAGGGAATTATCAAAATAAATAGCCTGTTCTAACATACATTCTACTGTCTTTTCCACTGGCAATAGTTTAGAGGCTGACAACAGCCAATGTAATCTTGACCTCTCACACAGTGACCTCAAGTTCACAGGGCACATAACCAGTGTGCCTACCAGGTACAACAATAATAGGTCACAACGTTCTAGAACTATTGAGCAAAAATGGTTTTTGGACTTACAATCACCTTTGACCCTACCAACCAGTGCTGTATTGACTGACTTTTATAATCAATGGTCAAGGCATTCTCCAGTTATTGAGCAGAAACAGTTTTGGTACTAACCATCACTGTGACCTTGACCTTTGTCCCAAGGACCTCAAAATAGACAGGGAGCATCTACTCTCCCTGACAAGTGTGCCCGTTAACATTTGTAGATCATAGTGTTCTTAATTTATTGAAAGTAAACTTTTTTTGTCTAAACAGTCACTATGTCCTTGACCTTTGACTCAGTGGCTTTAGATAATTAGGGGTCATCTACTACCCATGACATACTGAGTTTAAGGATCATAGGTGACATCATTCTCTAGTTATTGAGTGGAAAGTTTTGGTACTAACAGTGACTGTGACCATCTTGACATTTGTCCCAGTGACCTCAAAATAATCAGGAGTTATCTACTACCCATGACCATGCAGTGTGTCCATTAATTGAGAGAAAACTGCTTTTGTCCACATAATAATAAATAGGGGTCATAATTATACAACCCATGACCAGTGTGCCAATCAAGATTTGAAGGTCACAGGCCAAAGCCTTCTCAAGCAAATGAGCAGAAACCAAATTTTGGACAGAGAGATGTACAGACAACCAGTGCCATCACATAATATCACCCTTTGGACTTAACACAACAATGTCTAGTAATATTTCAAAGACACTTGCACACTTATGACATTTGCACAAAACTTGATCAACCGAATGCACTAAGACTTTGAAAAGAACCCTTCCATTAAGCTACAAATGTCAATGTCTATTATCGTATTTGAATGGCATCACTGGTACAAGTATTACAAAGATACTTGGAAGAGTGATTGCTGACCTATGAAAATGATATTAAACACTACTGTAGTAACCAGCATTGTAGTATCATATTACTTAGCAGATGGTTTTTTTATATTACCTTGTATGATATTTCAAAATTCAATCAAGGATTGTAAATAGAACTCATTAACTATGGATTGACAGAACAATGAACAGTATCAAACAAAGGACAATTCCTTTCATGAAATATTGAATGATGCACACATAGAACCATGTGTAAGTGTCGTGTCCATAGTACGAAGCACCCAACTTGTGCAGACATCACCTCACACTTCGAAGTGTAGAACTATCTTTTATTGTTGTTACAATATGATATTTCACAGACTTTTATTGAGATGATCCGAGTCTCGGTGCCTGTCTATCACATCAAAAGAGAAGGAATAAGTAGCTACAGGGAACACCACATGCATAAGACATTGCCTCCCCACACAGACCTCCGGGAAAACAATAACCCATAAAACGTAAGGCATCTGAGGAGGTTAAAGGGTACATAAGTTAGGGAACAGAGGCGCAAGGAAGGGCCTGGTCGACCATAAGGAATAACTAGAAGAATGCTGAACTGTCACAAAATATGCCCATCAAGATTTAGTGGTTAAATTCTACAATAATCAAAACATTGTGGCAATCAAAGGGTCATAACTGCAAAGGACCTAGGTCAATCTGGCAGGTTATCAAATTTGGCAAAGATACTACGTCAATAGACATTCTGGCTAAGTTTGGTGAAGAATGGATAGAGAGATTCAAAGTTTATGGACATCAAACACTAATTTGGTCACAATTTGGCAACAAAGGGCCATTACTCCACAAACACTAGGGGGAACCAGGTAATTATCTAACCAGACCAGATATTATGCTCATAAAAATGCCATACTATATAATACAGTTCCTTGGATAAACCTGACAAGTAAGAGAGCAGACAAACCTTATGTTGTTAATGTTGGATAATGGAAGGCCATATCTCAAGGGTGCCTGCTGTAATTTTGCCATTTCTCAGTCTTGAATGTACAAGTTTGTTTTTAAATATTGTGACAAAATTTGGTGAAGATTGGATGAAAACTGACTGACTTAAGAAGTGGAGCAGGTTCATTTGGTTCATTTTGTACTATTCTGACTTAAGAAGTGGAGCAGGTTCATGTTGTACTATTCTAAGGGCCATAACTCCAAGGTTTCAGGGAGTATTTGATAGGTAACCCATCTATATGCTGAGCTAAAAAGTAAGGCGAAATTCTGGCTACAAAATCAGCCAAACATTTACAGTAAGATATCACTTGCACTAACAGTAAATATCACTCAGACATGTAAAATTTCTATGAAAGGAAATAATTCATGGTATTTCAAAGACCAAAAAAATACTAGCTCACAAAAACTGCCACCAAACACTTTCAATCAGTTGTGAGGAAACAATACATTAAAGTTGAATTTCCACGAAGCTAGGTGGTTTCTTCTCTGGTTTGAATAGAAAATTCACAGACAATATTTGTCAATATGATAACAAGCATCGCACCTAAATAAATTATATCCCGACAAAATCATCAAAACATGGAAATAGATGAGGAAAAGCAAAACAAATTTCAATCTTGTGTGTTCCTACAAGAACAAAGCAATGAATATTAAAGGATAGCGACCTGGGCTTTTTCAGTTTTTTTGGGTTCTTAATTGCAATGAATATTCAAAAGTCCCGACCAGGGCTTTTTCTAGGGATTTTGGGAACATATGTATATATTTATTTCGGTAGTTGGGTATACATGGTACATGGATAATTAAGACATGCGATAATATTAAAATAATAATTATGACATGTGCATAATATCCATGCCATACACACCAACACCTAGGTTAGCACAAAAAAGAGTAACAACTTATTTCCATTGTGGTCAATGCAACATAATTGCAATGAATATTCAAGGATAGTGACCAGGGCTTTGGGCTTTTTCCAGGGTTTTGGGGAATTTCTTTCTTGTTAATTGGTCATAATTGGGAAAACTGGTCAATTTTTAAACATTACATTGTAATGGTATACAACTTCATTATTCCAGTATTACTGACTCAATAAGGTATAGCAGAGTGGTTACATAAAATGTGGGTTAATTTCACAAAATCAGAGGTATATTGTAAAACAAGATTTGGACTGATATGATATTGCTTGTTTATATTTCCACCCTGAAGAAAATATTTCAATAGGAAATTTTTCTTCAGAATGCAAGAAAAAGTGAGGCTATTTGGCCTTGAGAATGGGGTTAAAATTCAGCCCCTAGGGAGTACTAGAAAAATCCCTGACAACCAAGTTTCATAGTAGAATCTTAACTTCTTAATGGGTAAGCACTATAACAACAACACAATTTTTAATGACAATGAGTGTGTATAATGCATACAGGATTTTTATCTAATAATGAAGCATTAATATTTATCAATCTTTCTGGAAATGCATGACTAATGCAGTGGTAGAATCTATCACTAAATTAATGACCCCTGGCCCTATGTTTGAATGCAGTAATGTTTTAGATAATTTGTCACCTTATTAGTGTTATTATTAATCATAAGCTTCTATCCAATCAATGCCAGAACAGGTACCTGCAAACAGCAGCCACCTCCCAGAAATAGCCATATCAAATATCTCCCAAGTTATTTTAAAAATGGCCATGAATAGCAGCCACCTACTGACAACAGCCTGGGGCAATCATTAATTCCTGTTTAAGCCATATTTAATGGCCAACAATGGCAATCCAAGTTTTTAACAACTATTCTCATGTTTTGAAATTGTAACAGAGCCCTTAACATAACATCTGTTACAATTTATAACCAAGAAGGTGTATGCCGCCAACTTACTCAATGCATTGTTGACATGTGCCATTGTTATTCAATATCACATGGTGTAAAAACTATCCAGTACTTAATAAGCATTAGCTATAATGAGAAAACACAGAATTATGTTGATGAGATGAAATTTCAAAGCTTGTTAGAGAGAAACAAAGAACGCTAATGTTCTGCTGATGAAGATTCATCAAAGAAAACAGTAATTATTTCAGTTAAATGACACATGAAAATTGGCAAAAACTGTTGTTTGAATTTAATGCAAATGAAATTTTGTCAGAATGTCATCTTTCAAGAACTTGTGGAAACGTGATTAGAGAGCTTCAATAACAACCCATCTCAAACATAAAACTAGAAAGATCATAAATTTAAGGAAAACATTCTGCTGAGAACTCAAGAATTCTTCTTAATGATAATGAGACAAGTTGGCATTATGACATTATTCACCATCAACGCTAATACAGTATCAAACTGAACACAAACTTTCTATAACACTAATACCTCTTGCTTTTAGCATGACATAGATATTACATTGAGACATACATGTACGTCACTTACATGCAATAAAAATACTTTACAAGGGTATACATATATCAACTTATAAATGAATCAATTATGACTAACATTACTAAAGAAGCTCAGACTTGCCTTAAAAAGAAGCTCAGACTTGCCTTAACAAGAAGCTCAGACTTGCCTTAACAAGAAGCTCAGACTTGCCTTAACAAGAAGCTCAGACTTGCCTTAACAAGAAGCTCAGACTTGACTTAACAAGAAGCTCAGACTTGCCTTAACAAGAAGCTCAGACTTGCCTTAACAAGAAGCTCAGACTTGCCTTAAAAAGAAGCTCAGACTTGCCTTAACAAGAAGCTCAGACTTGCCTTAACAAGAAGCTCAGACTTGCCTTAACAAGAAGCTCAGACTTGCCTTAACAAGAAGCTCAGACTTGCCTTAACAAGAAGCTCAGACTTGACTTAACAAGAAGCTCAGACTTGCCTTAACAAGAAGCTCAGACTTGCCTTAACAAGAAGCTCAGACTTGCCTTAACAAGAAGCTCAGACTTGCCTTAACAAGAAGCTCAGACTTGCCTTAAAAAGAAGCTCAGACTTGCCTTAACAAGAAGCTCAGACTTGCCTTAACAAGAAGCTCAGACTTGCCTTAACAAGAAGCTCAGACTTGCCTTAACAAGAAGCTCAGACTTGCCTTAACAAGAAGCTCAGACTTGCCTTAACAAGAAGCTCAGACTTGCCTTAACAAGAAGCTCAGACTGCCTGAAAAAGCTCAGGCTTGCCACCAAAAGCGCAGACTTAACTTAAAAGGAAGCTCACACTTGCTTTAAGAAAGTAATAAACTTTTGAGAGTCCACATGTTTTACTTTTTAGTTAAATCGGATTGTTGATGACTTCAGTGACCTGTGAAAGATACTACAACCCAAAACTGACCTGTCCAGCATCTACTACATATATCAGCCATGTGCCTTTCTCCACTTGAAGCCTCTGTTTTATTGCAGCCATATCGGACGTGTCATATGTAAATCCTCCGTCAGATTTTACTAAGGTTAATGGCACTTTTTGACCCTCTACATACATTATTTTCCTACCATCTTCAACAGCCGTCATACCTGTATACAAGTAAAGTGAAAGTAAAGTGATTATTTATTATAGTGTCATCCCCACTTAAAGGGCCAGCCATTTCTGACTTATGACACACCTACTTTCTACGCACATTTATTTCCCGATTCCTATCCTTTAAGGCCAGGCACCAGGCAGGTAGGCACACGGTAACCATTATTTAACTAGCTGGCGGCTCACCAACCGGCCATATCAGAACAGACCCCTACAAGGATTCGAACCTTTGACCTCCGCTCCATGGGCGTATGCCTTAACCACTCGACCAAGGGTGACGGTCATGCATGTTTAAAAGTATTAGACCAAATATTGTACAAAATGGTAAACAAAGATGGTTACAAGCCATGAACTTCAAATGTCTATAGATTATTTGACAAGATGTTAAGATGGATGCTATCATATAATTTAGTCGTCAAATCAAACTTTCCAATCTAACAGCTGCGTAAAATATGGTCATGCTAAGCACTGTAAGCCTAGAAATGTTCATGAACGCAGTCGGGTCCGCGTTCATTTCAATTTATCGGGTCATTAATTTTATTTCGAATAAGACATGGTATCGAATAGCTCATTTCAATTAGACATGCCTAAGAAGATACATCGGGAACTGATCTGTATTTCGAATAATATCAAGTATTCGGGTAGAAGGTTGTCGAAAAAAATGAAGTTTGTCACTGCTATTTATCTATACAGAAAGATACCAACCACAAAAAAACTCTAACGCTAAAGTATTTTCAAGGGATACAGAGTAATTCTAAGATTTTCAATTAACTTTGAAGTAAATGGTTCAATGGTGGCAAACGTATCAAACTATTATAAACTGATTTTATTATTTATATTACAGATGGTGTCCATTTAATATATGATCCTAAAATGGATTTCACTTTGCGTTGAATCAAAAAAAAATCGGCTTAACATTCAGTTAGCTGTACAGTTAGCTGTACAGTATATAGTAACTAAAGCCTATTTCATAATAACAAAGGGACATCACTACAATTTTCATTAAAAACAAGACAGTCCAGAGTTATCTTCAAAACTGTAAAGGTTTCGGGATAAATTGTTTTTGAACACTAAAAACACTCTTCACTGAATATATATATAAAGAAATATTATTTTACATCTGTTTTGAATAGTTTTTAACTTTTAAAAAACACAAAAGCAAATCGCTTCATACTACCCATCGGGCAGATGAAAATGGAAAGTTTGCGATGTAAATTATCAGACAGCAAGCATGGATTTTTTTTTGATGGCTGACATTATTTTGGTGCAAAAACATCTCAAAGTTATCTACCTTTATCGTCTAACTCTTGTACAACATCCTTCATAAGTTCCTGGTAGTAAGATTCTCCCCGCTCCTTGATCGTAACTCCAAGACGATCATATACTTTCTGAAACTCTGATATAAAAAAGATGAATATAAACACAATGCTGTAACGAAGACAACAGAAGATAATGCCATCTCGTAACAAAAACAAACATGTTTCATCGTATTATTTGATCAAACCAAAAAATGTTTAAAGTCTTAATTAATAACTGCTTAGGTTATTGTCCATAAATGCAACCATATCTTAAACAACTAATGGACGATTCTTGATGTGTAAGCTATGGTATGTATCCTATACATGTTTTCATAGCACCAGCAGCAATGTAATGAGTCGGATGTTAAGGATTATGACATGTTATTAAATCCAACTCAGCTGCGGTTTGTTCACACCTTAAGTGATAGGGGTAAATATCGACCAAAAAATGTTTATTTAAAGTCCTCGAATACCAGTTTACTGTTCAGCAACTGGTCAAATGACTGAGTACTCCGGGACTCAAGTATTCATTCCTATTCCTAGTTATAGGATTAACATACATGAAAAAGAGTGGAGTTTTTGGAAAATATTCATACCTTGTCTAGACACGTCACAAATTAAGTTCCAAGCCTTCATGTGATCTGGATTATATTTCTGTAACTGTACAACAGCAGCGTAAGCTCTCTTCTTAAAGGCCTCATCTTCATCAAACCTCACTTTGGACTCCTATATATTCAATGAACAGGCCATAATGTACTAAAACTCACCAGCAAGTTATCTGCCCGATCTGTTACATTTTTAAGCAAAATTCTCATTAACAATGAATCAAGGAGCTATTTCACATGCCAGTCGAAATAAAGGACACCTGATTTACAGTGCATATGCTGCAACTACTTACAAGAAATTGCATCAAGTGTAAGTTATATTTAAGAAATATTTTGTTACCCTTTATATAATTGAAAGAGAAAATGGGAACACCAAAACTGGAGTTTTCATACACAGATATTTAACTTAGAGTTTGATTACATTTAACATTGATACAAAGCTACAAGTGGATTATTCAAGGTGACAAATTTTAATGAGATTGTTTTGGTAATTTCAGTCTCTTCTTATTGTATTAATATTCTATTATTATAAATAATATCTTCATCAAATACATTTACACTATATTTGGTCCGCAATGAAAGAATATCTAGCCAAAAGTCAGAAAATACAGTTTCTGTCTCACACACTCATGACCGACTATTGTCATAGGCAAAGTCAAGAAATTGCAACAAATCTGGAAAAACACATTATCATGAAGCAGCATACAGACAGTCAGCCATACATAACATTAAATTCTAAATAAATAATTCATCACAATCACCAAAAGTATGTTTTTTTCACAAAAATCTGGCTAAAAATTCTCAATTCAGGCCACTTAATATTTTCAGGTTTTTGTTTATGTATGTTGATCAATCTGACCAACAGTATTTTTAACTACTATACTATAGATTAATACACTGCTATAGTGAACTACATGAGGTCATTACTAAATCAGAATCTTTTTATTTTAAGCAAACTATGATATTCATAATTATTGGCAATTCAATGCTATTTTACAATTCTACGGGCCCCGGCCCCATTCACAAAAGAATGGAAAAAATACTGGACGAGTTTGACATTACAATATTTTCTCTGAAAAGTTACCTTATAAAAAGCTTGCAAGTCCTGAATAGGAGGGGACACTGAGAGATAATTGGGGAACTTGTCCTGTAGATGGGCAATCAGCATACCAAACTGAGTCCCCCAGTCACCAAGGTGATTCAACCGTAGAACATCATGACCAACCCACTCTAGTAGACGACTTACACTCTCCCCAATGATTGTAGACCTGAAGATATGTACGCAAAATACTGAAAGATCAATTGATTAATTATCAGCTGACCTGATATATGACACCTTGTTTTTTTATGCATCTCAGTTCCAGGTACTGCTGACATGATATATACATGTATATAACATCTTGTTTTTTTATGCATACTAATTCATAAGCAGTCATAAATATGAAAAAATTGTTGGTTATTCCCTTCATACAGATGTAGTTCTAAACACTGCATTGTCATTTTTCTTACATGCTTCCCAAAAACCCAAATAAAGGTCATAAAAGTTATAATGCAATGTTTTCAGTATGTCTGTATGTAGGCTTTGATGAGCCATTTTCTCAAAATTATTACTTATCATATTTTGATCGAAAATTAGGACTTAAGAGACCATATTTTCCTGCTCCCTTCAGTGGTCTCTTAAGACAGGTTTTGACTGTATATGCAAATTCAATGTGATTGTCAGTAAATTACACTAGCTACCTGAGATGTCCAACATGCATTTCCTTAGCGATGTTTGGCGATGAGAAGTCTATTACAACTCTCCTCTTGGCTAAGATTCTAGGTGGACGAACTCCATTCTTCAAAATACTGTTGATTTGTTGAGCCACGTACGTTTTATTGAGGTATACGTTGATAAAACCGGGCCCAGCAACTTCCAGCTTATGTAAAAGAAACAGTTATGTATTCATATTACAGGACAGATATAAGTGTACACATTGTAAACACTACATTAAAATTGAAACATCACACAATATTTATTTGCTTATAGCCTCAAAGGATTTAGATTCAACTCAAAGTCGATATAATGCACACTTGAAGCTTTAATTAATTTATTAATAAGCTTTTAATGTTGAAGCATCGTTCGACTAGCTATAAATGCTTAATAAAGTCCTTCAGTCTTGTCAACAGACTCACAATTTTATCATTAACATAACAAGAGACTTCTCAAGTCAGACACTCCTCTTTACAACTTTCAAGCTGCAAATGTTCTGAAATTTGTAAAAACACCAAATAGTACTAACCTTTTCAAAGAAATCAACATTTGGTAGTTGCTCCCTGATTTTTGTGCCAACTTGCTGTGGAGTAACTTTAATACCTGCAGCCTTCAATTTCTGAAATATTTCAATACCAAATGTTTACATCTTATATTACAATTCAAAGCATATCAAATAAATCACGTAGAATTATTATTAGTTATATTGGAAATAATTATTGCAGTGAGGAAAGGTTGCTGATGCAAACAATAAATAACTAATAAAATTATCATAAAAATTTGTGCTTTCTTTGAAGGTAACACAATAGAAATAATGCTAGTTTGCAGATTATTGCCTTCATTATAGACACAAACAAAACGTCCTGTCAAACTACTGAATCTGTCAGAACAACTCTACTAGAGTTGCAATATTCAGCAAATAAGACAATACAACTTAACTTGTGGGATATTAAAACAATAAAACTAATACAAACAATTCAAACACAAAATTTACAACTCAGTGGTTCAAAAGTGGCATAAGGAACAAAATCAATGGTGCAGATGGGCTGCACACAATTTCTTCTCCCTATCTCAGCTGAAGGTAGAAGTGACTTCTCCCTAAAATCTGATCCAAGCTTGTTCCCTGCTTCCATGTTTCCCTGCATCCATGTTTCGTTTGATCAAGATACGATAGTTGTTTATTTTCTGATCGACATTCTCAACTACACACACTAGTTAAATAATAAAATAATAAATATACCTGGCATATATTCATGGCACTATTACACTGGTAGTCGGCAAATTTACCCTTCTGTATAAGAATAGAAGGATCCTCAACATCTGGGTAAGCTTGATGTATAGCCAGAGTGAAAACATCAGTAATGATTTGACTAATACTGATCATGTCATCAGGACATTTAGTCTCCTCCTTGTCAATGTTCTGTAATAGATATACATAACTAAAAACCACTACATAAACTTTACATGTATTAATATATAAATGAATTACAACAACAGTTTTCAACTAAGACCTACAATCACATAATGGTGGCATTGCTCACAGACATTTGTGGTCAAATAAATAACTTGCTCACAGTCTTTAAGAGCGCTCAATTGGTGGTGACAAACTTCGATGTTTGTTGTCAATAGATTAGTAAAACATCGTGAAATGAACAAATTTTAGCCAAATTAAAGTCACTGACCTACATTAGGGACTCATTTCACAATTAATTGAAATTGATAACTTGACA
This sequence comes from Mactromeris polynyma, assembly GCA_032209605.1. Taxonomy (NCBI): domain Eukaryota; kingdom Metazoa; phylum Mollusca; class Bivalvia; order Venerida; family Mactridae; genus Mactromeris; species Mactromeris polynyma. The sequence goes on along the minus strand of JASFXZ010000001.1, from coordinate 58,287,363 downwards.
CAGTCTTCTGCAAATGATATTCTACAGAAGTTACCAAATGTAAGCAATACATTCGGATGACTTGGCTGTTTACTGAAAACAGGTAAATTAAATAGGTAATGAAATGACATACCCTCTCTAGATGAGTAACTTGGAACTTCAGTTTTGCATTTTCATCACGGAGAGATTTTAGTTGTGGAGATATTATGCCATTTGCTAACAATTTCTGTGGATCCTGGAGCTGGGCAATTTCAGCTTCCAAAGCCTCAATCTCGGCCTCCTATATAAACAAAGTAGAAATTGCATACTATCTGTGAAATGTAACACTTTTATAAAAAAAAAACTCACAAGAACAGTAATTAGCAACGCACTCTACCACAAAATTAAATATAGATTTACATTTAGGTAAACCAAGTTTGTCCATGTCATACAACGATTATCAGTTTCAAAAGGCCATACATTCCCCCTATATGTTTAAATTGATGTTTAGCAAGTAAATATTACTGACTGCTAATCTCACCAAATAACTTGTATGGAAAATTCACAATATGAGGTCAGGTTTAGCAATTGATTAAATGTTTGTGGCTACATCAAATATATATTAAATTGTATATTTTTGGAAAATTTAGATCGCAAACTTTCTATATTTAATATATATTGTTTTAGAAAATCGAACAAGAAACCATGTCAAAGACCCAGTTTAAAAAACAGCATTATCTATCAATTGTTTGAGTTAGGCTTTACTCAAAATTCAGGTTAGGTAACTCTTTGTTTTACTCCATATGCTTCTGATATATTATATAACATTTACAATTGTGCAGTGTTAAAACTGTTAACAGGTGTAATAGACCAGTTTACGCTCTGGTACCCATAAAACGCCTTGTCTAGACTACCTGCAAGCACTCTTCTTCTTCTATGGTAGCAGGGGTGTCTTTAGCTGGAAGTTCACTGAAAATAGGCAGGGCTCTAGGGGGTACTCTCTTTAATTGTGATAATTTATACAAGATAAGTATTCGGGTGATGATTCATAGTTACCAGGTTATTTTACCGGCTCTTATAGACAGTGTTGTAATACTACACTCCCTCATATCATTGACGATTATGAAGACAGTCAAAACAAAAGTAAGTAAACAGTGTTTTACACGATCAAATTCAACTGGTTGAACATTATTGCCACGGGGTTGCACAATTAAAAGAAAAAGATAAGAGAGGAGATAAAGTGGAAGTATATACAGTGATAGGAAAAAAGAAGAAAAAAAAGAAGAGGTTTTTTTTGTTAGAGAGTGTTTGGCTAGTTGAGCCTTAAAGGCATCAACGCGGCCTACTGATGTTATGTCAGGTGGGAGACTGTTCCACTCCTTGATGGTCTTTGGGAAGAATGACTGTTGGCGGTAGCTAGTATAGAAGAGAACGGAATCTTGTAGGAGTGGGCTTGGTTGTGACGAGAGTGACGGGTGTTTGATTCAAGTCGTTCAGTTTTAATCAATACCATGACATATCAAGATAAGACTAACTCGGTTTGTTGACAGATAACGGTAAAACTGCTACAGGAAACTTTGGCAATGTGTGGTTGTCAGAATCAACTAGATCACATGTCAAGCATATGGGTCTCACCCCACCCACTAATGTGACAGTTACCGGCGATTTCATCATCGCGTAAATATCGAGTAACATAAGGAGACAGGTACTTTCAACTGTACAGTTGGCTTTTATACCTCACATTTGTTATACTAGTGATTAATACACAATCACCTTCACTCAACAGTAGCGAACTCACCGCCTGAATTGCTCGTGCAGTCAAAATTGCAACTTCGTCCGCCATATTGCTATCGTAAAGGGTTAGACACCACTAAAACTGAGGTTATGTATAAAACCCGGTCACTAGATACGGGAACGTAAACGGGATCCTATCATTTCCAAAGAGTTTTATTCAACAGTAAACAACTGTTGTCCAAATACCATCAATCAAACGGTGTAATACAAATGTTATTCATCGTGTATACATGCAAATTTTGATTACTGCCAGTACATGGTGACGTCACATTTGACGTTAACTGGAAATGACGTCACTCAAAGAAAAGGTGGAAATCGTACAGCGGCGCCTATATAAATACATATGATCGAGTTACAACAGTGTTGCGTTGAGCCCTCGATATAATATGTTGTGTAGAAAGGAGGATGTTAGTTGGGTTTAAAACAGGATAAAAGAAACAAGTGCATTGTATGCTATATAATATTAATGGTGCACGTAAGATACAATTGTTGGTGTATTTCCTAACGGGTGGGGCCGATTTCAATATTACCAATAAAGAAAGCAACATATCAGCTTGGATACATTTCCTAACGGCCGATTTAAACATTACTAACAAATAAATTAAGATTTAAGCTTTGGTATATTATTCCGGAGCGTCTGGTGCCGCTCATGCTTTTAAAACTGCCCCCCCCCCCTCGCCGCGATGTCTGCACAGCGGATTTCGTGCGGGTAGTGAAGTTGAAGTAGAGTTTCGTTTACTCCAATAATTAATTCGCACCTTACGCATACGCTTCCGAAAGAAAAATAATTCACAAATTTGATCAGATCCGTATAGTAATAGATATATAGAAATTTTGATTTGCTTTAACTTTCGTAAACAAGTTGCAATACATAGCACTGCGGTTGTCATAATGCCAGTAATAAAGCTTTTCTCGAAATCAAGCACTAACTACACATTTCGTAAGATTGCAAGCAGAGATGGTGATGATAAACAAATAGTTGATGACATTTTTACGAATATAGCGCAGTAATTGTTAATTAACAACTTGTATAATCGCTGCTGGACCCCTAGTGTGCCCGTCCAGAGATGAAGTGCCATAAAACTTCGGTCATACTCGGATGGTCTTCCGAACATTTCCGAACGTGGTAAAAAACATACTATATAATTTTAAAGTTTAAAAAAGACCATTTTCCTTTATAAATATTTTCACAAAAAAATACCGACAGACAGAGAAATCATTATGGTTTATGAGACCATTTGCATTTTGTTAATATCATTAACCGTTTTTAAATGGCTTTAAGTTAATTTCAGAGTAAATATTTCTCGCCTATATATTCTATATAGCACTGGTAACTGTTTTAAAGTTAAAAAAATACCATTTTACTTTTATTTTAAATAAAAGGTAAACTATTTGAATGATGGGGAATATTGAAACATTGCAAAACCGTTTGCATTTATTTGATAACTTTAACGGATAAAAAGTTATACTAATTTAAAGTTAAAATCCTTCATAGTTCTATATAGGCATTTTTGCGCAGTATCGATTATCGGATGATGAGAATTCTGCCACATGGGATGCAAGTCGAATGTTCGAATAGTCGCTGACTGACTTAGCACCGCTGTGACTCGTGTAGCAAAAGCGAGCACAATACGGTTGCGCCGAAAAGTTACGCGCACCCCCCCCCCCCAAGCCCAAATCCTGGAGCTGCGCCTGCATACGTGTTTGTTACTTTCGGAGAACTGGTGTCTTGGATTTGAATCTCTTTTATGTGAGGTTGGTTAGGGCTCGAGAATATGTAATCATACTGTAAACTTTACATTACCACGTTATTCTCGTGGTGCGCGTTGTAGTAACTCCACGTCGTATCCATGGCAACACGGACACGGTAATGTGTAAAAATATTTACTAAAAATTGTGTTATTGCGATGAGGTATTTCATAGTGGACGGAATTTGATAATCGTAGTGATTAATATATGGATTACTAAATTTGTATCGAATTGGTTTCGTGTTTGCACGTGTACTACACGTGTATTACTTTCAACGAAACGAATGATTCGATCATGCAAAAGTTTGCGAAAAAATGTTTCTTGGTAATCGAAATGTACGATATATAACCATGCTGGTGACCCTTGCAGTCCGACCCGTGGCCGACTACCATGGTGTTTAGCACGATCTTTGGCGGACAATAACGATTGGTCGACAAGGTGTGAATTGAAAAAAACCCAAGCGCCATATTCAACCTTTGATAGATGTACAGACTTCTTGATTGAATTTGTAAGTTTTTGCAGAAACATTTGTGCATATTACGGGTAAATGTTCTACCATGTTTGTGTATCAAAGTTGACATTAATAATTGTTAATTATGGCTGGATCCGACGTTGTACATATCTTTGTATATTTTTTAATGGAATCATGAGCGTTTATGGTGCTTCAGGGGTTGTGACTGAAACTGTATTCAAGAATTAGTTTTATACGTTATAATTTCTATATTTTGCTGAGAAATTGAGAGTTTCATTTAAGTTTGTGTATTGTAGAAATATATGATGGTCGTATATTATTATAGTTTACGATAATGATGATAATTGTGTCACGCAGTTATGCACAGAGATACAAAAGAACACTCAGGAGTTGTCACCTTACGCTGAAGGCATGATCAGGTGAAATATGGTTTCAAATTTGGTCCAATTAGTGGTATAGGTATGTTTGCGTATGATTAGAAATGGTATCTCTGAATTTGTAATGCATAATGATGTTAATGTGTGTTCAGTCTGTTTCTATTCATTTCAAATACTTATTATATCTATATGAATTTAGGTGCATGTTTTCATGTTTTGTCAATGAATTCAGTTGATAGATGTCTGCAAAATGCAGCTGTGGGGACACATCTGCTAATTCTGAGCATTTAATTGTTTAAAGGGAACACGTAGTAAATGATTCAATAATTGTAACATTTGATCAAAATGAGCTGTTCATATTAAGTTATGCTAAATTCTTCAATCCATTTGGTAAGAACTAGACTCTGTTTGTTTGATTTATTTCATAATGCAGGATATAGAATGAATCAGCAGAAATTGGGAATTGGTCATCATGTTAGGTATAATGTGAAAAAAACTAATACAATAGCATATTATGAGTGAAATGACAGTACATGTGTATGTCTTGTACCTGTGATGTGGAGACTGCTTTGCTTCCTTTGGAAAATACCCATAACACGATAAACAGATAGATAACTCTTTGGGAAATACCCATAACACGATAAACGGATAGATAACTCTTTGGGAAATACCCATAACACGATAAACGGATAGATAACTCTTTGGGAAATACCCATAACATGAGATAAATGGATAAATACCTCTTTGGGAAATACCCATGACATGAGATAAACGGATAGATAACTCTTTGGGAAATACCCATAACATGAGATAAACGGATAGATAACTCTTTGGGAAATACCCATAACATGAGATAAACGGATAGATAACTCTTTGGGAAATACCCATAACATGAGATAAACGGATAGATACCTCTTTGGGAAATACCCATAACATGAGATAAATGGATAGATACCTCTTTAAGAAATACCCATAACATGATAAATGGATAGATACCTCTTTGGGAAATACCCATAACATGAGATAAATGGATAAATAACTCTTTGGGAAATACCCATAACATGAAATAAATGGATAGATACCTCTTTGTGAAATACCCATAACATGAGATAAATGGATAGATAACTCTTTGGGAAATACCCTTAACATGAGATAAACGGATAGATACCTCTTTGGGAAATACCCATAACATGATAAATGGATAGATAACTCTTTGGAAAATACCCATAACATGAGATAAATGGATAGATACCTCTTTGGGAAATACCCATAACATGAGATAAATGGATAGATACCTCTTTGGGAAATACCCATAACATGAGATAAAAGGATAGATACCTCTTTGGGAAATACCCATAACATGAGATAAATGGATATATACCTCTTTGGGAAATACCCATAACATGAGATAAAAGGATAGATAACTCTTTGGGAAATACCCATAACATGAGATAAATGGATAGATACCTCTTTGGGAAATACACATAACATGATAAATGGATAGATACCTCTTTGGGAAATACCCATAACATGAAATAAATGGATAGATACCTCTTTGTGAAATACCCATAACATGAAATAAATGGATAGATACCTCTTTGGGAAATACCCATAACAAGATAAATGGATAGATAACTCTTTGGAAAATACCCATAACATGAGATAAATGGATAAATAACTCTTTGGGAAATACCCATAACATGAAATAAATGGATAGATACCTCTTTGTGAAATACCCATAACATGAGATAAATGGATAGATAACTCTTTGGGAAATACCCATAACATGAGATAAATGGATATATACCTCTTTGGGAAATACCCATAACATGAGATAAAAGGATAGATAACTCTTTGGGAAATACCCATAACATGAGATAAATGGATAGATACCTCTTTGGGAAATACACATAACATGATAAATGGATAGATACCTCTTTGGGAAATACCCATAACATGAGATAAATGGATAGATACCTCTTTGGGAAATACCCATAACATGAGATAAAAGGATAGATAACTCTTTGGAAAATACCCATAACATGAGATAAATGGATAAATACCTCTTTGGGAAATACCCATAACATGATAAATGGATAGATACCTCTTTGGGAAATACCCATAACATGAGATAAATGGATAGATACCTCTTTTGGAAATACCCATAACATGAGATAAATGGATAGATACCTCTTTGGGAAATACCCATAACATGAGATAAATGGATAAATACCTCTTTGGGAAATACCCATAACATGAGATAAATGGATAGATACCTCTTTTGGAAATACCCATAACATGATAAATGGATTGATACCTCTTTGGAAAAATACCCATAACATGAGATAAATGGATAGATACCTCTTTTGGAAATACCCATAACAAGAGATAAATGGATAAATACCTCTTTGGGAAATACCCATAACATGAGATAAATGGATAGATACCTCTTTGGGAAATACCCATAACATGATAAATGGATTGATACCTCTTTGGAAAAATACTGGAGCTAAACTTTTGAAGGAATATCTTGAGAGTTTCCTGCCCATATATCCATTTATTGTCTTACATGAATAATAAAATTAAATTTGAAGCTGTTACTTTGTGAGGCTGTTGTTCAGAGTAGGACAGATATACACTACAAATTCCAGGTTTACAACTTTTTGATAGAAAAAATTCCAGCTCTGATTGACAATATTAGCAGAATAATGACATCTTTGATTATTTAGAACATCTTGGTATCGTTTTATTCTGCGAGTCACTTCAGAAAATGTTCACAAAATCTAGTGGAATGCTATATTCCGTAGCAATACCGTAATGGGTATCTCAAAGGCAGAAAGGTGCGGTGGGTGGGGGTAGAACATCAGACACCTGATCCAATAGTTATGAGTTCAAGCTTTTCAGTTTTTCAGTTTTAAGTTAAGGGTTTGGTAAAACAGCTTTAAGAAGATATGGGTCATAAGCAATATAATGTCAGCTTTCAGTTGGTAATTTGGGAAAGCAATTTTCTTGCATGTTTTCAAAGGTATTTTCTTTGCATGATGCAGTTCTTCATAGATATGCAACAATAGCATTTTTTATAAAATTTTGAACCATAAGATGAATTTGAATTTAATTTAGAATGCATGTTGGTGCCCAAATTTTAAAACTACTATTATTTTATTTAAAATCTTTAGTAAAAAGAAATTTGCCAATCAAGCACACAATTAGGTAAATGTTAACTTCAGCATCTGGAGACAAATGCCAAATATGACTACATGTATATAACTAGTCTAAATGTCATTCACCAGTTGGAAATTTCCAAACAAATGCATTCCGCAGTGTATCAGGAGAAAATTACAAAACTGCATGAAAATACTGAAATTTTGAATTCATGGAATACTTGTACCCCAAGAATGTGAAACATGTTAATAACTCATCTATTTTAATCCTCAAATTGTACAACATGTATAAATAGGATGTCTGACAATATTTACTTTCAAATTTTCATTCTCTCATCGAAAAACACTCAAATTTAAATTAGTTATAAAAAATTATAAATTTAAAAGCAATCATTAAGTTATACAATAGCAATGTTAATGTCAATTGGAGGAATTAAAGTTGTATAATATGAAATAATGTGTATGATTAATTCTAATATAGATAGAGATAGTTTATTTAAGGAAAACAGGCATTATGCCCATGATTTCACACGAACAAGTAAATACATGAACTGATATACATACACATATACATACATAATCACATACATGAAACAATTTCAATTCTGGTATATTAAAAGACAGATGTATATGATTTACTTACTGACTAAATCCTCTTCGTCCCTTAGAGAGGGACATAGGGGCTCCCACCATAGCACACCATCTGGTTCGATCCTGTGCTATTACCTTTGCTTCATTCCAAGATTTGGAGATCAGCTCCACAGTTCTTCTCCATATAATGACTGGTCTTCCTCTCTGTCTCCTTCCCCTGTGGGGATATTATATAGCATGCAATATATATATATATCTATATATATCAAGTCAATTAAATTATGATATTACAATGCTAGAAAAGTACATAACACATCTATGAGTAAAAAATAGAACATAAAATCGAAACTTTATACATGTAGTTCTTATTACTAGTAACTAAATTAACAAATAGTTGGGGATTGTAACAAATAACTATTGCATTTGTTTTTAAAAGCACTTACAGGTTGAACTGAGCAGATGACAATAAGATATGTGCACTGTAGTATGAGAATGAATCTTTGTAATAGTTTGTCTTATATATGCGATATAACCAGGTTATTGCGTGAAGACGATCTGAGTCTGTAATTTGTGTTTCGTGAAAATGTTAATGACCCAGATAGATAATCCTGGGCTAAATTATGCAGAAATTTGATAACTGAAGTATGATATTTACACCTATCTTGGAAAGGCATCCGTTTCAACTCCATAAATCAATCTTTAGATGATGTTCTTGATGGTTTATTTAGAATTGTTTTTGCTGCATCCTTCTGGAATTTTGTTTTCCTTTATAGACTCCATGTCTCGTAATTGACAGACAAACAAACAAAATTCAAAAATTCCATTTATTGAATTTGAGTACGACTGTATGTATAGCACTTGGATGTTGACTGTATGTATAGCAGTTGGATGTTGACTGTATGTATAGCACTTGGATGTTGACTGTATGTATAGCACTTGAATGTTGATTGTATGTATAGCACTTGGATGTTGACTGTATGTATAGCACTTGAATGTTGACTGTATGTATAGCACTTGGATGTTGACTGTATGTATAGCACTTGGATGTTGACTGTATGTATAGCACTTGGATGTTGACTGTATGTATAGCACTTGGATGTTGATTGTATGTATAGCACTTGGATGTTGACTGTATGTATAGCACTTGGATGTTGACTGTTACATATTTATACATACAATAGAAAGCTATACATCCATTCATACTGAATCAAAACAGAAACAAGTGACCATTTTACTTCTCTAATGCTCCATGATTAAATAAGTATTTACTTAAAAGCATTTCGACAATTTACACATTTAACTTCAGCAATACAAAGCCAGTCATATTAACTATACTTTGCTGATCCAAACCCCGGTTAAATGTTCAAGAACAGTTCAAGAAATATTCTTGTGCTGTTCAAGAACTTAAGTTCAAGTACAGTACCTAAAGTGTACTTGAACTGTTCAAGACCTTTTTAAGAAATGTTATGTGAGACCAATTTTGAGAACACTTTGTTCCTGAAAGGTTCTTGATGAAAATTCTTGAAAAGTTCAAGAACTTGTATTCTTGAACTTGTATTTTAGAACTGGTCAAGAAACTGGTCAAGAACACTTCTTGAACATTTTGTACAAGAACTGTTCAGATACTGTTCATGAACTACCATTCTTAAACTGTTCCTGGAAAGTTCATGAAATTGTCTCATATAACATTTCTTAAAATGTACTTGAAATGTTCTTGAACACTTTAAGACTACTTCAAGAGCAATTCAAGAACCAGTTCTAAATCTATTCAAGAATTCTTCTTGAACATTTTAGTACAAGAACTATTGAGGAACTATTCCTGAAATCAGCTATCGCTGTTCCAGAAATGTTCTTGAAAGTAATGGTAAGCCATCCATCATTGGTTAAAGTATTCTGTCCAAAATATTGGGTAATTTCCCTTCTATATATATGGTAACTAAACACAAAATAAATTTCTAAATTGTATAATGTTAAATTAAATTTCACAGCAGTTGCAAGTTATAATATTCCAGGTAGTCCGCTTTATATTTTCTAAATGGTGCTTTTATTGGAAAAAAATAAAAAAGTATGTAATTATTGACATTATAAATTAAACAAATGTTGGAATAGTCATTTTAAGGTTATTTTCCCCCAAGACAATGCAAAGACCATACAACACATGAGTTTATATTTTCACTACAGTAATATAAGAGAAGCTTTAATACTGGTCTTAATATTAAGATGGTCTTAATATTGTGGTTGAATAAAGAGCAAAATATTGAAAATGGATTAAAAAATTGTGTTGATTTTGAGGTGGTCTTTTAGTGAGGTTTTACTGTAGTCCAACTAGTGGAGAGATTAACTATCCCAGACTACTTTTCATCAAACATATCTTATTTGCATGGACTTAAATCATATGCACTGGTTGTTTTGATTGTCAATACTTTTATATATTAGGTGGTTTGTAGAAAAGTGCATGTTGTTATTGAGACAGGTATCCAATTCAATTGGGTTTAAAAAACTGTTAATACAGGTGTGTATTTTGTGATCAATTTCAACATGTTTTTATTGGCCTGCTGAGTTGTTTTGATCACTCATATTTGTAAATGGCTCATTGATTGGTCAAAAGATTTGGTTTTGTCCAATCACATTTATTAAATTTGGGGGGGGGGGAATCATAAGTTGTTGATGACCAGCAGGACTTACACACTTGGATAATTGGGGATTGGACTTTTGGATATGCTAATAATTTAATTATGGACAGATGGTGTATTTACAGTTAGTACATATCATATTTTTCTTTGAATTGGCTGCTTTTGTAGATAGGTCTTATGATAGATTGTCTAATGGTGGACATATGCAATTGTTATCACACATTATCTTATGATGGTGGACATGTGCATATATTGTAGTGTTGTTTTATTAATTGGTTGTCTGATGATGGTTGCCATAAGCACTTTCTTGTGACATTGTTTTATCATAGATTGTCAGATGATGGTGGACATAGGCATATATTGTAGTGTTGTTCTATAAATTGGTTGTCTGATGATGGTTGCCATAAGCACTTTCTTGTGGAGTTGTTTAATCATAGATTGTCAGATGATGGTGGACATGTGCATATATTGTAGTGTTGTTCTATAAATTGGTTGTCTGATGATGGTTGCCATAAGCACTTTCTTGTGGAGTTGTTTAATCATAGATTGTCAGATGATGGTGGACATGTGCATATATTGTAGTGTTGTTCTATAAATTGGTTGTCTGATGATGGTTGCCATAAGCACTTTCTTGTGACATTGTTTTATCATAGATTGTCAGATGATGGTGGACATAGGCATTTATTGTAGAGTTGTTTTATTAATTGATTGTCTGATGATTGTTGCCATAAGCACTTTCATGTGACATTGTTTTATCATAGATTGTCAGATGATGGTGGACATAGGCATTTATTGTAGAGTTGTTTTATTAATTGATTGTCTGATGTATATATCATCTTGGCAAACCTGTATAGAGGATAATTATATTATACAATTTATTATTCATTTCTTTTTACAAGACAGCTCTGTGTCAATATTATATGTTGTCCATACTCTATGACTTTGTTTCTGTACTATGCGTCTTTGTTTCAAGTTGAAATGCTATATGTCTACGTTTGTAAATGTAATGTTTACATGCTTTACTCCTGTCTGATGTATTATTGCCATCTTGTCATTATTAAATTGTAAATGGCGATAAACTTGTTAGGGCATAAAAAAATTATGATTCATGATTTAGCATATACTTGTGCATTAAATCTTGTTATTTATAGGCAGTTTCAAATGTTAAAATGGTTCATTTATCTCAATCTATTTCAGGACCAATTTATAGAACAACACTACAATATATGCCTATGTCCACTAAGGCTTCACTTAAGTTTCCATTTAGGCTTCAAAATGTTAACATTTTATTCTAACTCCTGTTAATTAATTTAAGTTTCAGTTATTATTTATTAGTCGACAGTGCTTATTTTGAATTTCAATCAACTAATTTTGCTTTTAAAAGTTTAAGTTTATGATTTTATTCATGAAAATCTATTTTAACTTTGTATAACATGTAATTACTCCCGGTTATGTTAATGGTACATGTATATTAGGATTATTTAAGTTTCTATTTAGTATTGACATATTGACTAAATGTTCACATGTGTGATGTATTTAAAAATACTGTCAATTAATTGGGCTAAGGCAGTTTCTTTACTCTTGAAATCAAGTATTTTCACTGACTTAAATGTGCAAGTGTGTTTAAATATCAATAAGATAAGTATGTTAGAAAACTAGAAACTGAATAGGAGTTGCGTCTCTTGCCTCCTATGCAGATCATTTAAATGTTCAGCTGATTTAGTTTCGCTTCTTCAAAATCAGAACAATAGTTCTAGGCTTCTGCACCATTAGAATTTCCTATCTTTGATGTTAAGTTTAATCTAGATTCTAACTTATGAAATAACTACAAAATGTACAAAAATATTCAATTCAAACTAACTTGCAAAAGTGACCAATCTTGCCGCCGGGAATCGAACTCGCTTCCAAAAGCAACAAGTCTAAATGGGCTTAAGATGTAGTAGGATTCGAACTTGCAAAAATAACTACTCTTGCTGTCGGTGATGGGGATCGTCGTATCGGGGCATGCCGTCGCACCATGCGCTATCGCGTTTTCCTACTTTCGAATGGCGGTAGTATAGTAGATTGTAGAACAGTAGTAGTAGTAGATTGTAGAACAGTAGTTTTAAGATTGTAGCATGGTAGACTGTAGGTCTTGTGCTGTAGTCTTAGATTGTATTGTAGATGTATCTTATGCTAATTTGTTTGTTCTTTTTTCTTCTCGCAGGCTGGTGTTGGCGTGATGGCGAAGAGTGTGCTGACGATGATGCGAAGAAGATGGCGAAGATGTCGAGATGGAGTGGACTTTCGAGAAAAGTTGAGTATACAATTCATTCTTTAAATATGCTAAATATGTTGTATGTTCCGCGGGTCTACGAAGAGGTCATGGCTCTAGCCGGGATTCGAACGTCCAAAAGTAACCAGTCTAATTGGGCTTAAGATGTAGTATGTTCAGTGGGTCTAAGAAGAGGTCATGGCAACAGTCAACTCCTTCATTTGTGTGGTGAGATGCCCTCAACGTTCATCATCACTTTAACCACACCTGGGTCTGCACGAGGGGAATTGCAGATAAAATGATTGCGCATACCGCCAAGCCATTCTGTCGCTCAAGCTGGACCATCTCTATAGCCAAAAGTAACCAGTCTTGCCGGGATTCGAACTTGCAAACGTGACCGCTCTTGCTGCCGGGATTCGAACTCACTTCCAATAGTCGCCCCCCAAAAGCCCTCTTTGTTCAGTGTGTTTTCTCTGTGTTGTCTTTTATGTGTTATATGAGTTGTGTCCCCTGTGTTTGATGTGTCTAATTCTTTTCTTTCTTTTGCAGTAGCCTTCCTGTCGGTGATGGGGATCGTCGTATCGGGGCATGCCGTCGCACCCCGCGCGCTATCGCGTTTTCCTATTCTCGAATGGCGGTAGTGTAGTAGATTGTAGAACAGTTGTAGTAGTAGATTGTAGAACAGTAGTTTTAAGATTGTAGCATGGTAGACTGTAGGTCTTGTGCTGTAGTCTTAGATTGTATTGTAGATGTATCTTATGCTAATTCGTTTGTTCTTTTTTCTTCTCGCAGGCTGGTGTTGGCGTGATGGCGAAGAGTGTGCTGACGATGATGGCGAAGAAGATGGCGAAGATGTCGAGATGGAGTGGACTTTCGAGAAAAGTTGAGTATACAATTCATTCTTTAAATATGCTAAATATGTTGTATGTTCCGCGGGTCTACGAAGAGGTCATGGCTCTAGCCGGGATTCGAACGTCCAAAAGTAACCAGTCTAATTGGGCTTAAGATGTAGTATGTTCAGCGGGTCTAAGAAGAGGTCATGGCAACAGTCAACTCCTTCATTTGTGTGGTGAGATGCCCTCAACGTTCATCATCGCTTTAACCACACCTGGGTCTGCACGAGGGGAATTGCAGATAAAATGATTGCGCATACCGCCAAGCCATTCTGTCGCTCAAGCTGGACCATCTCTATAGCCAAAAGTAACCAGTCTTGCCGGGATTCGAACTTGCAAACGTGACCGCTCTTGCTGCCGGGATTCGAACTCACTTCCAATAGTCGCCCCCAAAAAGCCCTCTTTGTTCAGTGTGTTTTCTCTGTGTTGTCTTTTATGTGTTATATGAGTTGTGTCCCCTGTGTTTGATGTGTCTAATTCTTTTCTTTCTTTTGCAGTAGCCTTCCTGTCGGTGATGGGGATCGTCGTATCGGGGCATGCCGTCGCACCCCGCGCGCTATCGCGTTTTCCTATTCTCGAATGGCGGTAGTGTAGTAGATTGTAGAACAGTTGTAGTAGTAGATTGTAGAACAGTAGTTTTAAGATTGTAGCATGGTAGACTGCAGGTCTTGTGCTGTAGTCTTAGATTGTATTGTAGATGTATCTTATGCTAATTCGTTTGTTCTTTTTTCTTCTCGCAGGCTGGTGTTGGCGTGATGGCGAAGAGTGTGCTGACGATGATGGCGAAGAAGATGGCGAAGATGTCGAGATGGAGTGGACTTTCGAGAAAAGTTGAGTATACAATTCATTCTTTAAATATGCTAAATATGTTGTATGTTCCGCGGGTCTACGAAGAGGTCATGGCTCTAGCCGGGATTCGAACGTCCAAAAGTAACCAGTCTAATTGGGCTTAAGATGTAGTATGTTCAGCGGGTCTAAGAAGAGGTCATGGCAACAGTCAACTCCTTCATTTGTGTGGTGAGATGCCCTCAACGTTCATCATCGCTTTAACCACACCTGGGTCTGCACGAGGGGAAATGCAGATAAAATGATTGCGCATACCGCCAAGCCATTCTGTCGCTCAAGCTGGACCATCTCTATAGCCAAAAGTAACCAGTCTTGCCGGGATTCGAACTTGCAAACGTGACCGCTCTTGCTGCCGGGATTCGAACTCACTTCCAATAGTCGCCCCCCAAAAGCCCTCTTTGTTCAGTGTGTTTTCTCTGTGTTGTCTTTTATGTGTTATATGAGTTGTGTCCCCTGTGTTTGATGTGTCTAATTCTTTTCTTTCTTTTGCAGTAGCCTTCCTGTCGGTGATGGGGATCGTCGTATCGGGGCATGCCGTCGCACCCCGCGCGCTATCGCGTTTTCCTATTCTCGAATGGCGGTAGTGTAGTAGATTGTAGAACAGTTGTAGTAGTAGATTGTAGAACAGTAGTTTTAAGATTGTAGCATGGTAGACTGTAGGTCTTGTGCTGTAGTCTTAGATTGTATTGTAGATGTATCTTATGCTAATTCGTTTGTTCTTTTTTCTTCTCGCAGGCTGGTGTTGGCGTGATGGCGAAGAGTGTGCTGACGATGATGGCGAAGAAGATGGCGAAGATGTCGAGATGGAGTGGACTTTCGAGAAAAGTTGAGTATACAATTCATTCTTTAAATATGCTAAATATGTTGTATGTTCCGCGGGTCTACGAAGAGGTCATGGCTCTAGCCGGGATTCGAACGTCCAAAAGTAACCAGTCTAATTGGGCTTAAGATGTAGTATGTTCAGCGGGTCTAAGAAGAGGTCATGGCAACAGTCAACTCCTTCATTTGTGTGGTGAGATGCCCTCAACGTTCATCATCGCTTTAACCACACCTGGGTCTGCACGAGGGGAAATGCAGATAAAATGATTGCGCATACCGCCAAGCCATTCTGTCGCTCAAGCTGGACCATCTCTATAGCCAAAAGTAACCAGTCTTGCCGGGATTCGAACTTGCAAACGTGACCGCTCTTGCTGCCGGGATTCGAACTCACTTCCAATAGTCGCCCCCCAAAAGCCCTCTTTGTTCAGTGTGTTTTCTCCGTGTTGTCTTTTATGTGTTATATGAGTTGTGTCCCCTGTGTTTGATGTGTCTAATTCTTTTCTTTCTTTTGCAGTAGCCTTCCTGTCGGTGATGGGGATCGTCGTATCGGGGCATGCCGTCGCACCCCGCGCGCTATCGCGTTTTCCTATTCTCGAATGGCGGTAGTGTAGTAGATTGTAGAACAGTTGTAGTAGTAGATTGTAGAACAGTAGTTTTAAGATTGTAGCATGGTAGACTGTAGGTCTTGTGCTGTAGTCTTAGATTGTATTGTAGATGTATCTTATGCTAATTCGTTTGTTCTTTTTTCTTCTCGCAGGCTGGTGTTGGCGTGATGGCGAAGAGTGTGCTGACGATGATGGCGAAGAAGATGGCGAAGATGTCGAGATGGAGTGGACTTTCGAGAAAAGTTGAGTATACAATTCATTCTTTAAATATGCTAAATATGTTGTATGTTCCGCGGGTCTACGAAGAGGTCATGGCTCTAGCCGGGATTCGAACGTCCAAAAGTAACCAGTCTAATTGGGCTTAAGATGTAGTATGTTCAGCGGGTCTAAGAAGAGGTCATGGCAACAGTCAACTCCTTCATTTGTGTGGTGAGATGCCCTCAACGTTCATCATCGCTTTAACCACACCTGGGTCTGCACGAGGGGAATTGCAGATAAAATGATTGCGCATACCGCCAAGCCATTCTGTCGCTCAAGCTGGACCATCTCTATAGCCAAAAGTTACCAGTCTTGCCGGGATTCGAACTTGCAAACGTGACCGCTCTTGCTGCCGGGATTCGAACTCACTTCCAATAGTCGCCCCCAAAAAGCCCTCTTTGTTCAGTGTGTTTTCTCTGTGTTGTCTTTTATGTGTTATATGAGTTGTGTCCCCTGTGTTTGATGTGTCTAATTCTTTTCTTTCTTTTGCAGTAGCCTTCCTGTCGGTGATGGGGATCGTCGTATCGGGGCATGCCGTCGCACCCCGCGCGCTATCGCGTTTTCCTATTCTCGAATGGCGGTAGTGTAGTAGATTGTAGAACAGTTGTAGTAGTAGATTGTAGAACAGTAGTTTTAAGATTGTAGCATGGTAGACTGCAGGTCTTGTGCTGTAGTCTTAGATTGTATTGTAGATGTATCTTATGCTAATTCGTTTGTTCTTTTTTCTTCTCGCAGGCTGGTGTTGGCGTGATGGCGAAGAGTGTGCTGACGATGATGGCGAAGAAGATGGCGAAGATGTCGAGATGGAGTGGACTTTCGAGAAAAGTTGAGTATACAATTCATTCTTTAAATATGCTAAATATGTTGTATGTTCCGCGGGTCTACGAAGAGGTCATGGCTCTAGCCGGGATTCGAACGTCCAAAAGTAACCAGTCTAATTGGGCTTAAGATGTAGTATGTTCAGCGGGTCTAAGAAGAGGTCATGGCAACAGTCAACTCCTTCATTTGTGTGGTGAGATGCCCTCAACGTTCATCATCGCTTTAACCACACCTGGGTCTGCACGAGGGGAATTGCAGATAAAATGATTGCGCATACCGCCAAGCCATTCTGTCGCTCAAGCTGGACCATCTCTATAGCCAAAAGTAACCAGTCTTGCCGGGATTCGAACTTGCAAACGTGACCGCTCTTGCTGCCGGGATTCGAACTCACTTCCAATAGTCGCCCCCCAAAAGCCCTCTTTGTTCAGTGTGTTTTCTCTGTGTTGTCTTTTATGTGTTATATGAGTTGTGTCCCCTGTGTTTGATGTGTCTAATTCTTTTCTTTCTTTTGCAGTAGCCTTCCTGTCGGTGATGGGGATCGTCGTATCGGGGCATGCCGTCGCACCCCGCGCGCTATCGCGTTTTCCTATTCTCGAATGGCGGTAGTGTAGTAGATTGTAGAACAGTTGTAGTAGTAGATTGTAGAACAGTAGTTTTAAGATTGTAGCATGGTAGACTGTAGGTCTTGTGCTGTAGTCTTAGATTGTATTGTAGATGTATCTTATGCTAATTCGTTTGTTCTTTTTTCTTCTCGCAGGCTGGTGTTGGCGCGATGGCGAAGAGTGTGCTGACGATGATGGCGAAGAAGATGGCGAAGATGTCGAGATGGAGTGGACTTTCGAGAAAAGTTGAGTATACAATTCATTCTTTAAATATGCTAAATATGTTGTATGTTCCGCGGGTCTACGAAGAGGTCATGGCTCTAGCCGGGATTCGAACGTCCAAAAGTAACCAGTCTAATTGGGCTTAAGATGTAGTATGTTCAGCGGGTCTAAGAAGAGGTCATGGCAACAGTCAACTCCTTCATTTGTGTGGTGAGATGCCCTCAACGTTCATCATCGCTTTAACCACACCTGGGTCTGCACGAGGGGAATTGCAGATAAAATGATTGCGCATACCGCCAAGCCATTCTGTCGCTCAAGCTGGACCATCTCTATAGCCAAAAGTAACCAGTCTTGCCGGGATTCGAACTTGCAAACGTGACCGCTCTTGCTGCCGGGATTCGAACTCACTTCCAATAGTCGCCCCCCAAAAGCCCTCTTTGTTCAGTGTGTTTTCTCTGTGTTGTCTTTTATGTGTTATATGAGTTGTGTCCCCTGTGTTTGATGTGTCTAATTCTTTTCTTTCTTTTGCAGTAGCCTTCCTGTCGGTGATGAGGATCGTCGTATCGGGGCATGCCGTCGCACCCCGCGCGCTATCGCGTTTTCCTATTCTCGAATGGCGGTAGTGTAGTAGATTGTAGAACAGTTGTAGTAGTAGATTGTAGAACAGTAGTTTTAAGATTGTAGCATGGTAGACTGTAGGTCTTGTGCTGTAGTCTTAGATTGTATTGTAGATGTATCTTATGCTAATTCGTTTGTTCTTTTTTCTTCTCGCAGGCTGGTGTTGGCGTGATGGCGAAGAGTGTGCTGACGATGATGGCGAAGAAGATGGCGAAGATGTCGAGATGGAGTGGACTTTCGAGAAAAGTTGAGTATACAATTCATTCTTTAAATATGCTAAATATGTTGTATGTTCCGCGGGTCTACGAAGAGGTCATGGCTCTAGCCGGGATTCGAACGTCCAAAAGTAACCAGTCTAATTGGGCTTAAGATGTAGTATGTTCAGCGGGTCTAAGAAGAGGTCATGGCAACAGTCAACTCCTTCATTTGTGTGGTGAGATGCCCTCAACGTTCATCATCGCTTTAACCACACCTGGGTCTGCACGAGGGGAATTGCAGATAAAATGATTGCGCATACCGCCAAGCCATTCTGTCGCTCAAGCTGGACCATCTCTATAGCCAAAAGTAACCAGTCTTGCCGGGATTCGAACTTGCAAACGTGACCGCTCTTGCTGCCGGGATTCGAACTCACTTCCAATAGTCGCCCCCCAAAAGCCCTCTTTGTTCAGTGTGTTTTCTCTGTGTTGTCTTTTATGTGTTATATGAGTTGTGTCCCCTGTGTTTGATGTGTCTAATTCTTTTCTTTCTTTTGCAGTAGCCTTCCTGTCGGTGATGAGGATCGTCGTATCGGGGCATGCCGTCGCACCCCGCGCGCTATCGCGTTTTCCTATTCTCGAATGGCGGTAGTGTAGTAGATTGTAGAACAGTTGTAGTAGTAGATTGTAGAACAGTAGTTTTAAGATTGTAGCATGGTAGACTGTAGGTCTTGTGCTGTAGTCTTAGATTGTATTGTAGATGTATCTTATGCTAATTCGTTTGTTCTTTTTTCTTCTCGCAGGCTGGTGTTGGCGTGATGGCGAAGAGTGTGCTGACGATGATGGCGAAGAAGATGACGAAGATGTCGAGATGGAGTGGACTTTCGAGAAAAGTTGAGTATACAATTCATTCTTTAAATATGCTAAATATGTTGTATGTTCCGCGGGTCTACGAAGAGGTCATGGCTCTAGCCGGGATTCGAACGTCCAAAAGTAACCAGTCTAATTGGGCTTAAGATGTAGTATGTTCAGCGGGTCTAAGAAGAGGTCATGGCAACAGTCAACTCCTTCATTTGTGTGGTGAGATGCCCTCAACGTTCATCATCGCTTTAACCACACCTGGGTCTGCACGAGGGGAATTGCAGATAAAATGATTGCGCATACCGCCAAGCCATTCTGTCGCTCAAGCTGGACCATCTCTATAGCCAAAAGTAACCAGTCTTGCCGGGATTCGAATTTGCAAACGTGACCGCTCTTGCTGCCGGGATTCGAACTCACTTCCAATAGTCGCCCCCAAAAAGCCCTCTTTGTTGAGTGTGTTTTCTCTGTGTTGTCTTTTATGTGTTATATGAGTTGTGTCCCCTGTGTTTGATGTGTCTAATTCTTTTCTTTCTTTTGCAGTAGCCTTCCTGTCGGTGATGGGGATCGTCGTATCGGGGCATGCCGTCGCACCCTGGCGCTATCGCGTTTTCCTATTCTCGAATGGCGGTAGTGTAGTAGATTGTAGAACAGTTGTAGTAGTAGATTGTAGAACAGTAGTTTTAAGATTGTAGCATGGTAGACTGTAGGTCTTGTGCTGTAGTCTTAGATTGTATTGTAGATGTATCTTATGCTAATTCGTTTGTTCTTTTTTCTTCTCGCAGGCTGGTGTTGGCGTGATGGCGAAGAGTGTGCTGACGATGATGGCGAAGAAGATGGCGAAGATGTCGAGATGGAGTGGACTTTCGAGAAAAGTTGAGTATACAATTCATTCTTTAAATATGCTAAATATGTTGTATGTTCCGCGGGTCTACGAAGAGGTCATGGCTCTAGCCGGGATTCGAACGTCCAAAAGTAACCAGTCTAATTGGGCTTAAGATGTAGTATGTTCAGCGGGTCTAAGAAGAGGTCATGGCAACAGTCAACTCCTTCATTTGTGTGGTGAGATGCCCTCAATGTTCATCATCGCTTTAACCACACCTGGGTCTGCACGAGGGGAATTGCAGATAAAATGATTGCGCATACCGCCAAGCCATTCTGTCGCTCAAGCTGGACCATCTCTATAGCCAAAAGTAACCAGTCTTGCCGGGATTCGAACTTGCAAACGTGACCGCTCTTGCTGCCGGGATTCGAACTCACTTCCAATAGTCGCCCCCAAAAAGCCCTCTTTGTTCAGTGTGTTTTCTCTGTGTTGTCTTTTATGTGTTATATGAGTTGTGTCCCCTGTGTTTGATGTGTCTAATTCTTTTCTTTCTTTTGCAGTAGCCTTCCTGTCGGTGATGGGGATCGTCGTATCGGGGCATGCCGTCGCACCCCGCGCGCTATCGCGTTTTCCTATTCTCGAATGGCGGTAGTGTAGTAGATTGTAGAACAGTTGTAGTAGTAGATTGTAGAACAGTAGTTTTAAGATTGTAGCATGGTAGACTGTAGGTCTTGTGCTGTAGTCTTAGATTGTATTGTAGATGTATCTTATGCTAATTCGTTTGTTCTTTTTTCTTCTCGCAGGCTGGTGTTGGCGTGATGGCGAAGAGTGTGCTGACGATGATGGCGAAGAAGATGGCGAAGATGTCGAGATGGAGTGGACTTTCGAGAAAAGTTGAGTATACAATTCATTCTTTAAATATGCTAAATATGTTGTATGTTCCGCGGGTCTACGAAGAGGTCATGGCTCTAGCCGGGATTCGAACGTCCAAAAGTAACCAGTCTAATTGGGCTTAAGATGTAGTATGTTCAGCGGGTCTAAGAAGAGGTCATGGCAACAGTCAACTCCTTCATTTGTGTGGTGAGATGCCCTCAACGTTCATCATCGCTTTAACCACACCTGGGTCTGCACGAGGGGAAATGCAGATAAAATGATTGCGCATACCACCAAGCCATTCTGTCGCTCAAGCTGGACCATCTCTATAGCCAAAAGTAACCAGTCTTGCCGGGATTCGAACTTGCAAACGTGACCGCTCTTGCTGCCGGGATTCGAACTCACTTCCAATAGTTGCCCCCCAAAAGCCCTCTTTGTTCAGTGTGTTTTCTCTGTGTTGTCTTTTATGTGTTATATGAGTTGTGTCCCCTGTGTTTGATGTGTCTAATTCTTTTCTTTCTTTTGCAGTAGCCTTCCTGTCGGTGATGGGGATCGTCGTATCGGGGCATGCCGTCGCACCCCGCGCGCTATCGCGTTTTCCTATTCTCGAATGGCGGTAGTGTAGTAGATTGTAGAACAGTTGTAGTAGTAGATTGTAGAACAGTAGTTTTAAGATTGTAGCATGGTAGACTGTAGGTCTTGTGCTGTAGTCTTAGATTGTATTGTAGATGTATCTTATGCTAATTCGTTTGTTCTTTTTTCTTCTCGCAGGCTGGTGTTGGCGTGATGGCGAAGAGTGTGCTGACGATGATGGCGAAGAAGATGGCGAAGATGTCGAGATGGAGTGGACTTTCGAGAAAAGTTGAGTATACAATTCATTCTTTAAATATGCTAAATATGTTGTATGTTCCGCGGGTCTACGAAGAGGTCATGGCTCTAGCCGGGATTCGAACGTCCAAAAGTAACCAGTCTAATTGGGCTTAAGATGTAGTATGTTCAGCGGGTCTAAGAAGAGGTCATGGCAACAGTCAACTCCTTCATTTGTGTGGTGAGATGCCCTCAACGTTCATCATCGCTTTAACCACACCTGGGTCTGCACGAGGGGAAATGCAGATAAAATGATTGCGCATACCGCCAAGCCATTCTGTCGCTCAAGCTGGACCATCTCTATAGCCAAAAGTTACCAGTCTTGCCGGGATTCGAACTTGCAAACGTGACCGCTCTTGCTGCCGGGATTCGAACTCACTTCCAATAGTCGCCCCCAAAAAGCCCTCTTTGTTCAGTGTGTTTTCTCTGTGTTGTCTTTTATGTGTTATATGAGTTGTGTCCCCTGTGTTTGATGTGTCTAATTCTTTTCTTTCTTTTGCAGTAGCCTTCCTGTCGGTGATGGGGATCGTCGTATCGGGGCATGCCGTCGCACCCCGCGCGCTATCGCGTTTTCCTATTCTCGAATGGCGGTAGTGTAGTAGATTGTAGAACAGTTGTAGTAGTAGATTGTAGAACAGTAGTTTTAAGATTGTAGCATGGTAGACTGCAGGTCTTGTGCTGTAGTCTTAGATTGTATTGTAGATGTATCTTATGCTAATTCGTTTGTTCTTTTTTCTTCTCGCAGGCTGGTGTTGGCGTGATGGCGAAGAGTGTGCTGACGATGATGGCGAAGAAGATGGCGAAGATGTCGAGATGGAGTGGACTTTCGAGAAAAGTTGAGTATACAATTCATTCTTTAAATATGCTAAATATGTTGTATGTTCCGCGGGTCTACGAAGAGGTCATGGCTCTAGCCGGGATTCGAACGTCCAAAAGTAACCAGTCTAATTGGGCTTAAGATGTAGTATGTTCAGCGGGTCTAAGAAGAGGTCATGGCAACAGTCAACTCCTTCATTTGTGTGGTGAGATGCCCTCAACGTTCATCATCGCTTTAACCACACCTGGGTCTGCACGAGGGGAATTGCAGATAAAATGATTGCACATACCGCCAAGCCATTCTGTCGCTCAAGCTGGACCATCTCTATAGCCAAAAGTAACCAGTCTTGCCGGGATTCGAACTTGCAAACGTGACCGCTCTTGCTGCCGGGATTCGAACTCACTTCCAATAGTCGCCCCCCAAAAGCCCTCTTTGTTCAGTGTGTTTTCTCTGTGTTGTCTTTTATGTGTTATATGAGTTGTGTCCCCTGTGTTTGATGTGTCTAATTCTTTTCTTTCTTTTGCAGTAGCCTTCCTGTCGGTGATGGGGATCGTCGTATCGGGGCATGCCGTCGCACCCCACGCGCTATCGCGTTTTCCTATTCTCGAATGGCGGTAGTGTAGTAGATTGTAGAACAGTTGTAGTAGTAGATTGTAGAACAGTAGTTTTAAGATTGTAGCATGGTAGACTGTAGGTCTTGTGCTGTAGTCTTAGATTGTATTGTAGATGTATCTTATGCTAATTCGTTTGTTCTTTTTTCTTCTCGCAGGCTGGTGTTGGCGTGATGGCGAAGAGTGTGCTGACGATGATGGCGAAGAAGATGGCGAAGATGTCGAGATGGAGTGGACTTTCGAGAAAAGTTGAGTATACAATTCATTCTTTAAATATGCTAAATATGTTGTATGTTCCGCGGGTCTACGAAGAGGTCATGGCTCTAGCCGGGATTCGAACGTCCAAAAGTAACCAGTCTAATTGGGCTTAAGATGTAGTATGTTCAGCGGGTCTAAGAAGAGGTCATGGCAACAGTCAACTCCTTCATTTGTGTGGTGAGATGCCCTCAACGTTCATCATCGCTTTAACCACACCTGGGTCTGCACGAGGGGAATTGCAGATAAAATGATTGCGCATACCGCCAAGCCATTCTGTCGCTCAAGCTGGACCATCTCTATAGCCAAAAGTAACCAGTCTTGCCGGGATTCGAACTTGCAAACGTGACCGCTCTTGCTGCCGGGATTCGAACTCACTTCCAATAGTCGCCCCCCAAAAGCCCTCTTTGTTCAGTGTGTTTTCTCTGTGTTGTCTTTTATGTGTTATATGAGTTGTGTCCCCTGTGTTTGATGTGTCTAATTCTTTTCTTTCTTTTGCAGTAGCCTTCCTGTCGGTGATGGGGATCGTCGTATCGGGGCATGCCGTCGCACCCCGCGCGCTATCGCGTTTTCCTATTCTCGAATGGCGGTAGTGTAGTAGATTGTAGAACAGTTGTAGTAGTAGATTGTAGAACAGTAGTTTTAAGATTGTAGCATGGTAGACTGTAGGTCTTGTGCTGTAGTCTTAGATTGTATTGTAGATGTATCTTATGCTAATTCGTTTGTTCTTTTTTCTTCTCGCAGGCTGGTGTTGGCGTGATGGCGAAGAGTGTGCTGACGATGATGGCGAAGAAGATGGCGAAGATGTCGAGATGGAGTGGACTTTCGAGAAAAGTTGAGTATACAATTCATTCTTTAAATATGCTAAATATGTTGTATGTTCCGCGGGTCTACGAAGAGGTCATGGCTCTAGCCGGGATTCGAACGTCCAAAAGTAACCAGTCTAATTGGGCTTAAGATGTAGTATGTTCAGCGGGTCTAAGAAGAGGTCATGGCAACAGTCAACTCCTTCATTTGTGTGGTGAGATGCCCTCAACGTTCATCATCGCTTTAACCACACCTGGGTCTGCACGAGGGGAATTGCAGATAAAATGATTGCGCATACCGCCAAGCCATTCTGTCGCTCAAGCTGGACCATCTCTATAGCCAAAAGTAACCAGTCTTGCCGGGATTCGAACTTGCAAACGTGACCGCTCTTGCTGCCGGGATTCGAACTCACTTCCAATAGTCGCCCCCCAAAAGCCCTCTTTGTTCAGTGTGTTTTCTCTGTGTTGTCTTTTATGTGTTATATGAGTTGTGTCCCCTGTGTTTGATGTGTCTAATTCTTTTCTTTCTTTTGCAGTAGCCTTCCTGTCGGTGATGAGGATCGTCGTATCGGGGCATGCCGTCGCACCCCGCGCGCTATCGCGTTTTCCTATTCTCGAATGGCGGTAGTGTAGTAGATTGTAGAACAGTTGTAGTAGTAGATTGTAGAACAGTAGTTTTAAGATTGTAGCATGGTAGACTGCAGGTCTTGTGCTGTAGTCTTAGATTGTATTGTAGATGTATCTTATGCTAATTCGTTTGTTCTTTTTTCTTCTCGCAGGCTGGTGTTGGCGTGATGGCGAAGAGTGTGCTGACGATGATGGCGAAGAAGATGGCGAAGATGTCGAGATGGAGTGGACTTTCGAGAAAAGTTGAGTATACAATTCATTCTTTAAATATGCTAAATATGTTGTATGTTCCGCGGGTCTACGAAGAGGTCATGGCTCTAGCCGGGATTCGAACGTCCAAAAGTAACCAGTCTAATTGGGCTTAAGATGTAGTATGTTCAGCGAGTCTAAAAAGAGGTCATGGCAACAGTCAACTCCTTCATTTGTGTGGTGAGATGCCCTCAACGTTCATCATCGCTTTAACCACACCTGGGTCTGCACGAGGGGAAATGCAGATAAAATGATTGCGCATACCGCCAAGCCATTCTGTCGCTCAAGCTGGACCATCTCTATAGCCAAAAGTAACCAGTCTTGCCGGGATTCGAACTTGCAAACGTGACCGCTCTTGCTGCCGGGATTCGAACTCACTTCCAATAGTCGCCCCCCAAAAGCCCTCTTTGTTCAGTGTGTTTTCTCAGTGTTGTCTTTTATGTGTTATATGAGTTGTGTCCCCTGTGTTTGATGTGTCTAATTCTTTTCTTTCTTTTGCAGTAGCCTTCCTGTCGGTGATGGGGATCGTCGTATCGGGGCATGCCGTCGCACCCCGCGCGCTATCGCGTTTTCCTATTCTCGAATGGCGGTAGTGTAGTAGATTGTAGAACAGTTGTAGTAGTAGATTGTAGAACAGTAGTTTTAAGATTGTAGCATGGTAGACTGTAGGTCTTGTGCTGTAGTCTTAGATTGTATTGTAGATGTATCTTATGCTAATTCGTTTGTTCTTTTTTCTTCTCGCAGGCTGGTGTTGGCGTGATGGCGAAGAGTGTGCTGACGATGATGGCGAAGAAGATGGCGAAGATGTCGAGATGGAGTGGACTTTCGAGAAAAGTTGAGTATACAATTCATTCTTTAAATATGCTAAATATGTTGTATGTTCCGCGGGTCTACGAAGAGGTCATGGCTCTAGCCGGGATTCGAACGTCCAAAAGTAACCAGTCTAATTGGGCTTAAGATGTAGTATGTTCAGCGGGTCTAAGAAGAGGTCATGGCAACAGTCAACTCCTTCATTTGTGTGGTGAGATGCCCTCAACGTTCATCATCGCTTTAACCACACCTGGGTCTGCACGAGGGGAAATGCAGATAAAATGATTGCGCATACCGCCAAGCCATTCTGTCGCTCAAGCTGGACCATCTCTATAGCCAAAAGTAACCAGTCTTGCCGGGATTCGAACTTGCAAACGTGACCGCTCTTGCTGCCGGGATTCGAACTCACTTCCAATAGTCGCCCCCCAAAAGCCCTCTTTGTTCAGTGTGTTTTCTCCGTGTTGTCTTTTATGTGTTATATGAGTTGTGTCCCCTGTGTTTGATGTGTCTAATTCTTTTCTTTCTTTTGCAGTAGCCTTCCTGTCGGTGATGGGGATCGTCGTATCGGGGCATGCCGTCGCACCCCGCGCCTATCGCGTTTTCCTATTCTCGAATGGCGGTAGTGTAGTAGATTGTAGAACAGTTGTAGTAGTAGATTGTAGAACAGTAGTTTTAAGATTGTAGCATGGTAGACTGTAGGTCTTGTGCTGTAGTCTTAGATTGTATTGTAGATGTATCTTATGCTAATTCGTTTGTTCTTTTTTCTTCTCGCAGGCTGGTGTTGGCGTGATGGCGAAGAGTGTGCTGACGATGATGGCGAAGAAGATGGCGAAGATGTCGAGATGGAGTGGACTTTCGAGAAAAGTTGAGTATACAATTCATTCTTTAAATATGCTAAATATGTTGTATGTTCCGCGGGTCTACGAAGAGGTCATGGCTCTAGCCGGGATTCGAACGTCCAAAAGTAACCAGTCTAATTGGGCTTAAGATGTAGTATGTTCAGCGGGTCTAAGAAGAGGTCATGGCAACAGTCAACTCCTTCATTTGTGTGGTGAGATGCCCTCAACGTTCATCATCGCTTTAACCACACCTGGGTCTGCACGAGGGGAATTGCAGATAAAATGATTGCGCATACCGCCAAGCCATTCTGTCGCTCAAGCTGGACCATCTCTATAGCCAAAAGTAACCAGTCTTGCCGGGATTCGAACTTGCAAACGTGACCGCTCTTGCTGCCGGGATTCGAACTCACTTCCAATAGTCGCCCCCCAAAAGCCCTCTTTGTTCAGTGTGTTTTCTCTGTGTTGTCTTTTATGTGTTATATGAGTTGTGTCCCCTGTGTTTGATGTGTCTAATTCTTTTCTTTCTTTTGCAGTAGCCTTCCTGTCGGTGATGAGGATCGTCGTATCGGGGCATGCCGTCGCACCCTGCGCGCTATCGCGTTTTCCTATTCTCGAATGGCGGTAGTGTAGTAGATTGTAGAACAGTTGTAGTAGTAGATTGTAGAACAGTAGTTTTAAGATTGTAGCATGGTAGACTGTAGGTCTTGTGCTGTAGTCTTAGATTGTATTGTAGATGTATCTTATGCTAATTCGTTTGTTCTTTTTTCTTCTCGCAGGCTGGTGTTGGCGTGATGGCGAAGAGTGTGCTGACGATGATGGCGAAGAAGATGGCGAAGATGTCGAGATGGAGTGGACTTTCGAGAAAAGTTGAGTATACAATTCATTCTTTAAATATGCTAAATATGTTGTATGTTCCGCGGGTCTACGAAGAGGTCATGGCTCTAGCCGGGATTCGAACGTCCAAAAGTAACCAGTCTAATTGGGCTTAAGATGTAGTATGTTCAGCGGGTCTAAGAAGAGGTCATGGCAACAGTCAACTCCTTCATTTGTGTGGTGAGATGCCCTCAACGTTCATCATCGCTTTAACCACACCTGGGTCTGCACGAGGGGAATTGCAGATAAAATGATTGCGCATACCGCCAAGCCATTCTGTCGCTCAAGCTGGACCATCTCTATAGCCAAAAGTAACCAGTCTTGCCGGGATTCGAATTTGCAAACGTGACCGCTCTTGCTGCCGGGATTCGAACTCACTTCCAATAGTCGCCCCCAAAAAGCCCTCTTTGTTCAGTGTGTTTTCTCTGTGTTGTCTTTTATGTGTTATATGAGTTGTGTCCCCTGTGTTTGATGTGTCTAATTCTTTTCTTTCTTTTGCAGTAGCCTTCCTGTCGGTGATGGGGATCGTCGTATCGGGGCATGCCGTCGCACCCCGCGCGCTATCGCGTTTTCCTATTCTCGAATGGCGGTAGTGTAGTAGATTGTAGAACAGTTGTAGTAGTAGATTGTAGAACAGTAGTTTTAAGATTGTAGCATGGTGGACTGTAGGTCTTGTGCTGTAGTCTTAGATTGTATTGTAGATGTATCTTATGCTAATTCGTTTGTTCTTTTTTCTTCTCGCAGGCTGGTGTTGGCGTGATGGCGAAGAGTGTGCTGACGATGATGGTGAAGAAGATGGCGAAGATGTCGAGATGGAGTGGACTTTCGAGAAAAGTTGAGTATACAATTCATTCTTTAAATATGCTAAATATGTTGTATGTTCCGCGGGTCTACGAAGAGGTCATGGCTCTAGCCGGGATTCGAACGTCCAAAAGTAACCAGTCTAATTGGGCTTAAGATGTAGTATGTTCAGCGGGTCTAAGAAGAGGTCATGGCAACAGTCAACTCCTTCATTTGTGTGGTGAGATGCCCTCAACGTTCATCATCGCTTTAACCACACCTGGGTCTGCACGAGGGGAATTGCAGATAAAATGATTGCGCATACCGCCAAGCCATTCTGTCGCTCAAACTGGACCATCTCTATAGCCAAAAGTAACCAGTCTTGCCGGGATTCGAACTTGCAAACGTGACCGCTCTTGCTGCCGGGATTCGAACTCACTTCCAATAGTCGCCCCCAAAAAGCCCTCTTTGTTCAGTGTGTTTTCTCTGTGTTGTCTTTTATGTGTTATATGAGTTGTGTCCCCTGTGTTTGATGTGTCTAATTCTTTTCTTTCTTTTGCAGTAGCCTTCCTGTCGGTGATGGGGATCGTCGTATCGGGGCATGCCGTCGCACCCCACGCGCTATCGCGTTTTCCTATTCTCGAATGGCGGTAGTGTAGTAGATTGTAGAACAGTTGTAGTAGTAGATTGTAGAACAGTAGTTTTAAGATTGTAGCATGGTAGACTGTAGGTCTTGTGCTGTAGTCTTAGATTGTATTGTAGATGTATCTTATGCTAATTCGTTTGTTCTTTTTTCTTCTCGCAGGCTGGTGTTGGCGTGATGGCGAAGAGTGTGCTGACGATGATGGCGAAGAAGATGGCGAAGATGTCGAGATGGAGTGGACTTTCGAGAAAAGTTGAGTATACAATTCATTCTTTAAATATGCTAAATATGTTGTATGTTCCGCGGGTCTATGAAGAGGTCATGGCTCTAGCCGGGATTCGAACGTCCAAAAGTAACCAGTCTAATTGGGCTTAAGATGTAGTATGTTCAGCGGGTCTAAGAAGAGGTCATGGCAACAGTCAACTCCTTCATTTGTGTGGTGAGATGCCCTCAACGTTCATCATCGCTTTAACCACACCTGGGTCTGCACGAGGGGAATTGCAGATAAAATGATTGCGCATACCGCCAAGCCATTCTGTCGCTCAAGCTGGACCATCTCTATAGCCAAAAGTAACCAGTCTTGCCGGGATTCGAACTTGCAAACGTGACCGCTCTTGCTGCCGGGATTCGAACTCACTTCCAATAGTCGCCCCCAAAAAGCCCTCTTTGTTCAGTGTGTTTTCTCTGTGTTGTCTTTTATGTGTTATATGAGTTGTGTCCCCTGTGTTTGATGTGTCTAATTCTTTTCTTTCTTTTGCAGTAGCCTTCCTGTCGGTGATGGGGATCGTCGTATCGGGGCATGCCGTCGCACCCCGCGCGCTATCGCGTTTTCCTATTCTCGAATGGCGGTAGTGTAGTAGATTGTAGAACAGTTGTAGTAGTAGATTGTAGAACAGTAGTTTTAAGATTGTAGCATGGTAGACTGCAGGTCTTGTGCTGTAGTCTTAGATTGTATTGTAGATGTATCTTATGCTAATTCGTTTGTTCTTTTTTCTTCTCGCAGGCTGGTGTTGGCGTGATGGCGAAGAGTGTGCTGACGATGATGGCGAAGAAGATGGCGAAGATGTCGAGATGGAGTGGACTTTCGAGAAAAGTTGAGTATACAATTCATTCTTTAAATATGCTAAATATGTTGTATGTTCCGCGGGTCTACGAAGAGGTCATGGCTCTAGCCGGGATTCGAACGTCCAAAAGTAACCAGTCTAATTGGGCTTAAGATGTAGTATGTTCAGCGGGTCTAAGAAGAGGTCATGGCAACAGTCAACTCCTTCATTTGTGTGGTGAGATGCCCTCAACGTTCATCATCGCTTTAACCACACCTGGGTCTGCACGAGGGGAATTGCAGATAAAATGATTGCGCATACCGCCAAGCCATTCTGTCGCTCAAGCTGGACCATCTCTATAGCCAAAAGTAACCAGTCTTGCCGGGATTCAAACTTGCAAACGTGACCGCTCTTGCTGCCGGGATTCGAACTCACTTCCAATAGTCGCCCCCAAAAAGCCCTCTTTGTTCAGTGTGTTTTCTCTGTGTTGTCTTTTATGTGTTATATGAGTTGTGTCCCCTGTGTTTGATGTGTCTAATTCTTTTCTTTCTTTTGCAGTAGCCTTCCTGTCGGTGATGGGGATCGTCGTATCGGGGCATGCCGTCGCACCCCGCGGGCTATCGCGTTTTCCTATTCTCGAATGGCGGTAGTGTAGTAGATTGTAGAACAGTTGTAGTAGTAGATTGTAGAACAGTAGTTTTAAGATTGTAGCATGGTAGACTGTAGGTCTTGTGCTGTAGTCTTAGATTGTATTGTAGATGTATCTTATGCTAATTCGTTTGTTCTTTTTTCTTCTCGCAGGCTGGTGTTGGCGTGATGGCGAAGAGTGTGCTGACGATGATGGCGAAGAAGATGGCGAAGATGTCGAGATGGAGTGGACTTTCGAGAAAAGTTGAGTATACAATTCATTCTTTAAATATGCTAAATATGTTGTATGTCCCGCGGGTCTACGAAGAGGTCATGGCTCTAGCCGGGATTCGAACGTCCAAAAGTAACCAGTCTAATTGGGCTTAAGATGTAGTATGTTCAGCGGGTCTAAGAAGAGGTCATGGCAACAGTCAACTCCTTCATTTGTGTGGTGAGATGCCCTCAACGTTCATCATCGCTTTAACCACACCTGGGTCTGCACGAGGGGAATTGCAGATAAAATGATTGCGCATACCGCCAAGCCATTCTGTCGCTCAAGCTGGACCATCTCTATAGCCAAAAGTAACCAGTCTTGCCGGGATTCGAACTTGCAAACGTGACCGCTCTTGCTGCCGGGATTCGAACTCACTTCCAATAGTCGCCCCCAAAAAGCCCTCTTTGTTCAGTGTGTTTTCTCTGTGTTGTCTTTTATGTGTTATATGAGTTGTGTCCCCTGTGTTTGATGTGTCTAATTCTTTTCTTTCTTTTGCAGTAGCCTTCCTGTCGGTGATGGGGATCGTCGTATCGGGGCATGCCGTCGCACCCCGCACGCTATCGCGTTTTCCTATTCTCGAATGGCGGTAGTGTAGTAGATTGTAGAACAGTTGTAGTAGTAGATTGTAGAACAGTAGTTTTAAGATTGTAGCATGGTAGACTGTAGGTCTTGTGCTGTAGTCTTAGATTGTATTGTAGATGTATCTTATGCTAATTCGTTTGTTCTTTTTTCTTCTCGCAGGCTGGTGTTGGCGTGATGGCGAAGAGTGTGCTGACGATGATGGCGAAGAAGATGGCGAAGATGTCGAGATGGAGTGGACTTTCGAGAAAAGTTGAGTATACAATTCATTCTTTAAATATGCTAAATATGTTGTATGTTCCGCGGGTCTACGAAGAGGTCATGGCTCTAGCCGGGATTCGAACGTCCAAAAGTAACCAGTCTAATTGGGCTTAAGATGTAGTATGTTCAGCGGGTCTAAGAAGAGGTCATGGCAACAGTCAACTCCTTCATTTGTGTGGTGAGATGCCCTCAACGTTCATCATCGCTTTAACCACACCTGGGTCTGCACGAGGGGAATTGCAGATAAAATGATTGCGCATACCGCCAAGCCATTCTGTCGCTCAAGCTGGACCATCTCTATAGCCAAAAGTAACCAGTCTTGCCGGGATTCAAACTTGCAAACGTGACCGCTCTTGCTGCCGGGATTCGAACTCACTTCCAATAGTCGCCCCCAAAAAGCCCTCTTTGTTCAGTGTGTTTTCTCTGTGTTGTCTTTTATGTGTTATATGAGTTGTGTCCCCTGTGTTTGATGTGTCTAATTCTTTTCTTTCTTTTGCAGTAGCCTTCCTGTCGGTGATGGGGATCGTCGTATCGGGGCATGCCGTCGCACCCCGCGGGCTATCGCGTTTTCCTATTCTCGAATGGCGGTAGTGTAGTAGATTGTAGAACAGTTGTAGTAGTAGATTGTAGAACAGTAGTTTTAAGATTGTAGCATGGTAGACTGTAGGTCTTGTGCTGTAGTCTTAGATTGTATTGTAGATGTATCTTATGCTAATTCGTTTGTTCTTTTTTCTTCTCGCAGGCTGGTGTTGGCGTGATGGCGAAGAGTGTGCTGACGATGATGGCGAAGAAGATGGCGAAGATGTCGAGATGGAGTGGACTTTCGAGAAAAGTTGAGTATACAATTCATTCTTTAAATATGCTAAATATGTTGTATGTCCCGCGGGTCTACGAAGAGGTCATGGCTCTAGCCGGGATTCGAACGTCCAAAAGTAACCAGTCTAATTGGGCTTAAGATGTAGTATGTTCAGCGGGTCTAAGAAGAGGTCATGGCAACAGTCAACTCCTTCATTTGTGTGGTGAGATGCCCTCAACGTTCATCATCGCTTTAACCACACCTGGGTCTGCACGAGGGGAATTGCAGATAAAATGATTGCGCATACCGCCAAGCCATTCTGTCGCTCAAGCTGGACCATCTCTATAGCCAAAAGTAACCAGTCTTGCCGGGATTCGAACTTGCAAACGTGACCGCTCTTGCTGCCGGGATTCGAACTCACTTCCAATAGTCGCCCCCAAAAAGCCCTCTTTGTTCAGTGTGTTTTCTCTGTGTTGTCTTTTATGTGTTATATGAGTTGTGTCCCCTGTGTTTGATGTGTCTAATTCTTTTCTTTCTTTTGCAGTAGCCTTCCTGTCGGTGATGGGGATCGTCGTATCGGGGCATGCCGTCGCACCCCGCACGCTATCGCGTTTTCCTATTCTCGAATGGCGGTAGTGTAGTAGATTGTAGAACAGTTGTAGTAGTAGAT
Organism: Mactromeris polynyma; assembly: GCA_032209605.1. Classification (NCBI taxonomy): domain Eukaryota; kingdom Metazoa; phylum Mollusca; class Bivalvia; order Venerida; family Mactridae; genus Mactromeris; species Mactromeris polynyma. The sequence continues at coordinate 58,253,517 of JASFXZ010000001.1, read as the reverse complement.
TGTAGAACAGTAGTTTTAAGATTGTAGCATGGTAGACTGTAGGTCTTGTGCTGTAGTCTTAGATTGTATTGTAGATGTATCTTATGCTAATTCGTTTGTTCTTTTTTCTTCTCGCAGGCTGGTGTTGGCGTGATGGCGAAGAGTGTGCTGACGATGATGGCGAAGAAGATGGCGAAGATGTCGAGATGGAGTGGACTTTCGAGAAAAGTTGAGTATACAATTCATTCTTTAAATATGCTAAATATGTTGTATGTCCCGCGGGTCTACGAAGAGGTCATGGCTCTAGCCGGGATTCGAACTTCCAAAAGTAACCAGTCTAATTGGGCTTAAGATGTAGTATGTTCAGCGGGTCTAAGAAGAGGTCATGGCAACAGTCAACTCCTTCATTTGTGTGGTGAGATGCCCTCAACGTTCATCATCGCTTTAACCACACCTGGGTCTGCACGAGGGGAATTGCAGATAAAATGATTGCGCATACCGCCAAGCCATTCTGTCGCTCAAGCTGGACCATCTCTATAGCCAAAAGTAACCAGTCTTGCCGGGATTCGAACTTGCAAACGTGACCGCTCTTGCTGCCGGGATTCGAACTCACTTCCAATAGTCGCCCCCAAAAAGCCCTCTTTGTTCAGTGTGTTTTCTCTGTGTTGTCTTTTATGTGTTATATGAGTTGTGTCCCCTGTGTTTGATGTGTCTAATTCTTTTCTTTCTTTTGCAGTAGCCTTCCTGTCGGTGATGGGGATCGTCGTATCGGGGCATGCCGTCGCACCCCGCGCGCTATCGCGTTTTCCTATTCTCGAATGGCGGTAGTGTAGTAGATTGTAGAACAGTTGTAGTAGTAGATTGTAGAACAGTAGTTTTAAGATTGTAGCATGGTAGACTGTAGGTCTTGTGCTGTAGTCTTAGATTGTATTGTAGATGTATCTTATGCTAATTCGTTTGTTCTTTTTTCTTCTCGCAGGCTGGTGTTGGCGTGATGGCGAAGAGTGTGCTGACGATGATGGCGAAGAAGATGGCGAAGATGTCGAGATGGAGTGGACTTTCGAGAAAAGTTGAGTATACAATTCATTCTTTAAATATGCTAAATATGTTGTATGTTCCGCGGGTCTACGAAGAGGTCATGGCTCTAGCCGGGATTCGAACGTCCAAAAGTAACCAGTCTAATTGGGCTTAAGATGTAGTATGTTCAGCGGGTCTAAGAAGAGGTCATGGCAACAGTCAACTCCTTCATTTGTGTGGTGAGATGCCCTCAACGTTCATCATCGCTTTAACCACACCTGGGTCTGCACGAGGGGAATTGCAGATAAAATGATTGCGCATACCGCCAAGCCATTCTGTCGCTCAAGCTGGACCATCTCTATAGCCAAAAGTAACCAGTCTTGCCGGGATTCGAACTTGCAAACGTGACCGCTCTTGCTGCCGGGATTCGAACTCACTTCCAATAGTCGCCCCCAAAAAGCCCTCTTTGTTCAGTGTGTTTTCTCTGTGTTGTCTTTTATGTGTTATATGAGTTGTGTCCCCTGTGTTTGATGTGTCTAATTCTTTTCTTTCTTTTGCAGTAGCCTTCCTGTCGGTGATGGGGATCGTCGTATCGGGGCATGCCGTCGCACCCCGCGCGCTATCGCGTTTTCCTATTCTCGAATGGCGGTAGTGTAGTAGATTGTAGAACAGTTGTAGTAGTAGATTGTAGAACAGTAGTTTTAAGATTGTAGCATGGTAGACTGTAGGTCTTGTGCTGTAGTCTTAGATTGTATTGTAGATGTATCTTATGCTAATTCGTTTGTTCTTTTTTCTTCTCGCAGGCTGGTGTTGGCGTGATGGCGAAGAGTGTGCTGACGATGATGGCGAAGAAGATGGCGAAGATGTCGAGATGGAGTGGACTTTCGAGAAAAGTTGAGTATACAATTCATTCTTTAAATATGCTAAATATGTTGTATGTTCCGCGGGTCTACGAAGAGGTCATAACTCTAGCCAGGATTCGAACGTCCAAAAGTAACCAGTCTAATTGGGCTTAAGATGTAGTATGTTCAGCGGGTCTAAGAAGAGGTCATGGCAACAGTCAACTCCTTCATTTGTGTGGTGAGATGCCCTCAACGTTCATCATCGCTTTAACCACACCTGGGTCTGCACGAGGGGAATTGCAGATAAAATGATTGCGCATACCGCCAAGCCATTCTGTCCCTCAAGCTGGACCATCTCTATAGCCAAAAGTAACCAGTCTTGCCGGGATTCGAACTTGCAAACGTGACCGCTCTTGCTGCCGGGATTCAAACTCACTTCCAATAGTCGCCCCCAAAAAGCCCTCTTTGTTCAGTGCGTTTTCTCTGTGTTGTCTTTTATGTGTTATATGAGTTGTGTCCCCTGTGTTTGATGTGTCTAATTCTTTTCTTTCTTTTGCAGTAGCCTTCCTGTCGGTGATGGGGATCGTCGTATCGGGGCATGCCGTCGCACCCCGCGCGCTATCGCGTTTTCCTATTCTCGAATGGCGGTAGTGTAGTAGATTGTAGAACAGTTGTAGTAGTAGATTGTAGAACAGTAGTTTTAAGATTGTAGCATGGTAGACTGTAGGTCTTGTGCTGTAGTCTTAGATTGTATTGTAGATGTATCTTATGCTAATTCGTTTGTTCTTTTTTCTTCTCGCAGGCTGGTGTTGGCGTGATGGCGAAGAGTGTGCTGACGATGATGGCGAAGAAGATGGCGAAGATGTCGAGATGGAGTGGACTTTCGAGAAAAGTTGAGTATACAATTCATTCTTTAAATATGCTAAATATGTTGTATGTTCCGCGGGTCTACGAAGAGGTCATGGCTCTAGCCGGGATTCGAACGTCCAAAAGTAACCAGTCTAATTGGGCTTAAGATGTAGTATGTTCAGCGGGTCTAAGAAGAGGTCATGGCAACAGTCAACTCCTTCATTTGTGTGGTGAGATGCCCTCAACGTTCATCATCGCTTTAACCACACCTGGGTCTGCACGAGGGGAATTGCAGATAAAATGATTGCGCATACCGCCAAGCCATTCTGTCGCTCAAGCTGGACCATCTCTATAGCCAAAAGTAACCAGTCTTGCCGGGATTCGAACTTGCAAACGTGACCGCTCTTGCTGCCGGGATTCGAACTCACTTCCAATAGTCGCCCCCAAAAAGCCCTCTTTGTTCAGTGTGTTTTCTCTGTGTTGTCTTTTATGTGTTATATGAGTTGTGTCCCCTGTGTTTGATGTGTCTAATTCTTTTCTTTCTTTTGCAGTAGCCTTCCTGTCGGTGATGGGGATCGTCGTATCGGGGCATGCCGTCGCACCCCGCGCGCTATCGCGTTTTCCTATTCTCGAATGGCGGTAGTGTAGTAGATTGTAGAACAGTTGTAGTAGTAGATTGTAGAACAGTAGTTTTAAGATTGTAGCATGGTAGACTGTAGGTCTTGTGCTGTAGTCTTAGATTGTATTGTAGATGTATCTTATGCTAATTCGTTTGTTCTTTTTTCTTCTCGCAGGCTGGTGTTGGCGTGATGGCGAAGAGTGTGCTGACGATGATGGCGAAGAAGATGGCGAAGATGTCGAGATGGAGTGGACTTTCGAGAAAAGTTGAGTATACAATTCATTCTTTAAATATGCTAAATATGTTGTATGTTCCGCGGGTCTACGAAGAGGTCATGGCTCTAGCCGGGATTCGAACGTCCAAAAGTAACCAGTCTAATTGGGCTTAAGATGTAGTATGTTCAGCGGGTCTAAGAAGAGGTCATGGCAACAGTCAACTCCTTCATTTGTGTGGTGAGATGCCCTCAACGTTCATCATCGCTTTAACCACACCTGGGTCTGCACGAGGGGAATTGCAGATAAAATGATTGCGCATACCGCCAAGCCATTCTGTCGCTCAAGCTGGACCATCTCTATAGCCAAAAGTAACCAATCTTGCCGGGATTCGAACTTGCAAACGTGACCGCTCTTGCTGCCGGGATTCGAACTCACTTCCAATAGTCGCCCCCAAAAAGCCCTCTTTGTTCAGTGTGTTTTCTCTGTGTTGTCTTTTATGTGTTATATGAGTTGTGTCCCCTGTGTTTGATGTGTCTAATTCTTTTCTTTCTTTTGCAGTAGCCATCCTGTCGGTGATGGGGATCGTCGTATCGGGGCATGCCGTCGCACCCCGCGCGCTATCGCGTTTTCCTATTCTCGAATGGCGGTAGTGTAGTAGATTGTAGAACAGTTGTAGTAGTAGATTGTAGAACAGTAGTTTTAAGATTGTAGCATGGTAGACTGTAGGTCTTGTGCTGTAGTCTTAGATTGTATTGTAGATGTATCTTATGCTAATTCGTTTGTTCTTTTTTCTTCTCGCAGGCTGGTGTTGGCGTGATGGCGAAGAGTGTGCTGACGATGATGGCGAAGAAGATGGCGAAGATGTCGAGATGGAGTGGACTTTCGAGAAAAGTTGAGTATACAATTCATTCTTTAAATATGCTAAATATGTTGTATGTTCCGCGGGTCTACGAAGAGGTCATGGCTCTAGCCGGGATTCGAACGTCCAAAAGTAACCAGTCTAATTGGGCTTAAGATGTAGAATGTTCAGCGGGTCTAAGAAGAGGTCATGGCAACAGTCAACTCCTTCATTTGTGTGGTGAGATGCCCTCAACGTTCATCATCGCTTTAACCACACCTGGGTCTGCACGAGGGGAATTGCAGATAAAATGATTGCGCATACCGCCAAGCCATTCTGTCGCTCAAGCTGGACCATCTCTATAGCCAAAAGTAACCAGTCTTGCCGGGATTCGAACTTGCAAACGTGACCGCTCTTGCTGCCGGGATTCGAACTCACTTCCAATAGTCGCCCCCAAAAAGCCCTCTTTGTTCAGTGTGTTTTCTCTGTGTTGTCTTTTATGTGTTATATGAGTTGTGTCCCCTGTGTTTGATGTGTCTAATTCTTTTCTTTCTTTTGCAGTAGCCTTCCTGTCGGTGATGGGGATCGTCGTATCGGGGCATGCCGTCGCACCCCGCGCGCTATCGCGTTTTCCTATTCTCGAATGGCGGTAGTGTAGTAGATTGTAGAACAGTTGTAGTAGTAGATTGTAGAACAGTAGTTTTAAGATTGTAGCATGGTAGACTGTAGGTCTTGTGCTGTAGTCTTAGATTGTATTGTAGATGTATCTTATGCTAATTCGTTTGTTCTTTTTTCTTCTCGCAGGCTGGTGTTGGCGTGATGGCGAAGAGTGTGCTGACGATGATGGCGAAGAAGATGGCGAAGATGTCGAGATGGAGTGGACTTTCGAGAAAAGTTGAGTATACAATTCATTCTTTAAATATGCTAAATATGTTGTATGTTCCGCGGGTCTACGAAGAGGTCATGGCTCTAGCCGGGATTCGAACGTCCAAAAGTAACCAGTCTAATTGGGCTTAAGATGTAGTATGTTCAGCGGGTCTAAGAAGAGGTCATGGAAACAGTCAACTCCTTCATTTGTGTGGTGAGATGCCCTCAACGTTCATCATCGCTTTAACCACACCTGGGTCTGCACGAGGGGAATTGCAGATAAAATGATTGCGCATACCGCCAAGCCATTCTGTCGCTCAAGCTGGACCATCTCTATAGCCAAAAGTAACCAGTCTTGCCGGGATTCGAACTTGCAAACGTGACCGCTCTTGCTGCCGGGATTCGAACTCACTTCCAATAGTCGCCCCCAAAAAGCCCTCTTTGTTCAGTGTGTTTTCTCTGTGTTGTCTTTTATGTGTTATATGAGTTGTGTCCCCTGTGTTTGATGTGTCTAATTCTTTTCTTTCTTTTGCAGTAGCCTTCCTGTCGGTGATGGGGATCGTCGTATCGGGGCATGCCGTCGCACCCCGCGCGCTATCGCGTTTTCCTATTCTCGAATGGCGGTAGTGTAGTAGATTGTAGAACAGTTGTAGTAGTAGATTGTAGAACAGTAGTTTTAAGATTGTAGCATGGTAGACTGTAGGTCTTGTGCTGTAGTCTTAGATTGTATTGTAGATGTATCTTATGCTAATTCGTTTGTTCTTTTTTCTTCTCGCAGGCTGGTGTTGGCGTGATGGCGAAGAGTGTGCTGACGATGATGGCGAAGAAGATGGCGAAGATGTCGAGATGGAGTGGACTTTCGAGAAAAGTTGAGTATACAATTCATTCTTTAAATATGCTAAATATGTTGTATGTTCCGCGGGTCTACGAAGAGGTCATGGCTCTAGCCGGGATTCGAACGTCCAAAAGTAACCAGTCTAATTGGGCTTAAGATGTAGTATGTTCAGCGGGTCTAAGAAGAGGTCATGGCAACAGTCAACTCCTTCATTTGTGTGGTGAGATGCCCTCAACGTTCATCATCGCTTTAACCACACCTGGGTCTGCACGAGGGGAATTGCAGATAAAATGATTGCGCATACCGCCAAGCCATTCTGTCGCTCAAGCTGGACCATCTCTATAGCCAAAAGTAACCAGTCTTGCCGGGATTCAAACTTGCAAACGTGACCGCTCTTGCTGCCGGGATTCGAACTCACTTCCAATAGTCGCCCCCAAAAGCCCTCTTTGTTCAGTGTGTTTTCTCTGTGTTGTCTTTTATGTGTTATATGAGTTGTGTCCCCTGTGTTTGATGTGTCTAATTCTTTTCTTTCTTTTGCAGTAGCCTTCCTGTCGGTGATGGGGATCGTCGTATCGGGGCATGCCGTCGCACCCCGCGCGCTATCGCGTTTTCCTATTCTCGAATGGCGGTAGTGTAGTAGATTGTAGAACAGTTGTAGTAGTAGATTGTAGAACAGTAGTTTTAAGATTGTAGCATGGTAGACTGTAGGTCTTGTGCTGTAGTCTTAGATTGTATTGTAGATGTATCTTATGCTAATTCGTTTGTTCTTTTTTCTTCTAGCAGGCTGGTGTTGGCGTGATGGCGAAGAGTGTGCTGACGATGATGGCGAAGAAGATGGCGAAGATGTCGAGATGGAGTGGACTTTCGAGAAAAGTTGAGTATACAATTCATTCTTTAAATATGCTAAATATGTTGTATGTCCCGCGGGTCTACGAAGAGGTCATGGCTCTAGCCGGGATTCGAACGTCCAAAAGTAACCAGTCTAATTGGGCTTAAGATGTAGTATGTTCAGCGGGTCTAAGAAGAGGTCATGGCAACAGTCAACTCCTTCATTTGTGTGGTGAGATGCCCTCAACGTTCATCATCGCTTTAACCACACCTGGGTCTGCACGAGGGGAATTGCAGATAAAATGATTGCGCATACCGCCAAGCCATTCTGTCGCTCAAGCTGGACCATCTCTATAGCCAAAAGTAACCAGTCTTGCCGGGATTCGAACTTGCAAACGTGACCGCTCTTGCTGCCGGGATTCGAACTCACTTCCAATAGTCGCCCCCAAAAAGCCCTCTTTGTTCAGTGTGTTTTCTCTGTGTTGTCTTTTATGTGTTATATGAGTTGTGTCCCCTGTGTTTGATGTGTCTAATTCTTTTCTTTCTTTTGCAGTAGCCTTCCTGTCGGTGATGGGGATCGTCGTATCGGGGCATGCCGTCGCACCCCGCGCGCTATCGCGTTTTCCTATTCTCGAATGGCGGTAGTGTAGTAGATTGTAGAACAGTTGTAGTAGTAGATTGTAGAACAGTAGTTTTAAGATTGTAGCATGGTAGACTGTAGGTCTTGTGCTGTAGTCTTAGATTGTATTGTAGATGTATCTTATGCTAATTCGTTTGTTCTTTTTTCTTCTCGCAGGCTGGTGTTGGCGTGATGGCGAAGAGTGTGCTGACGATGATGGCGAAGAAGATGGCGAAGATGTCGAGATGGAGTGGACTTTCGAGAAAAGTTGAGTATACAATTCATTCTTTAAATATGCTAAATATGTTGTATGTTCCGCGGGTCTACGAAGAGGTCATGGCTCTAGCCGGGATTCGAACTTCCAAAAGTAACCAGTCTAATTGGGCTTAAGATGTAGTATGTTCAGCGGGTCTAAGAAGAGGTCATGGCAACAGTCAACTCCTTCATTTGTGTGGTGAGATGCCCTCAACGTTCATCATCGCTTTAACCACACCTGGGTCTGCACGAGGGGAATTGCAGATAAAATGATTGCGCATACCGCCAAGCCATTCTGTTGCTCAAGCTGGACCATCTCTATAGCCAAAAGTAACCAGTCTTGCCGGGATTCGAACTTGCAAACGTGACCGCTCTTGCTGCCGGGATTCGAACTCACTTCCAATAGTCGCCCCCCAAAAGCCCTCTTTGTTCAGTGTGTTTTCTCTGTGTTGTCTTTTATGTGTTATATGAGTTGTGTCCCCTGTGTTTGATGTGTCTAATTCTTTTCTTTCTTTTGCAGTAGCCTTCCTGTCGGTGATGGGGATCGTCGTATCGGGGCATGCCGTCGCACCCCGCGCGCTATCGCGTTTTCCTATTCTCGAATGGCGGTAGTGTAGTAGATTGTAGAACAGTTGTAGTAGTAGATTGTAGAACAGTAGTTTTAAGATTGTAGCATGGTAGACTGTAGGTCTTGTGCTGTAGTCTTAGATTGTATTGTAGATGTATCTTATGCTAATTCGTTTGTTCTTTTTTCTTCTCGCAGGCTGGTGTTGGCGTGATGGCGAAGAGTGTGCTGACGATGATGGCGAAGAAGATGGCGAAGATGTCGAGATGGAGTGGACTTTCGAGAAAAGTTGAGTATACAATTCATTCTTTAAATATGCTAAATATGTTGTATGTTCCGCGGGTCTACGAAGAGGTCATGGCTCTAGCCGGGATTCGAACGTCCAAAAGTAACCAGTCTAATTGGGCTTAAGATGTAGTATGTTCAGCGGGTCTAAGAAGAGGTCATGGCAACAGTCAACTCCTTCATTTGTGTGGTGAGATGCCCTCAACGTTCATCATCGCTTTAACCACACCTGGGTCTGCACGAGGGGAATTGCAGATAAAATGATTGCGCATACCGCCAAGCCATTCTGTCGCTCAAGCTGGACCATCTCTATAGCCAAAAGTAACCAGTCTTGCCGGGATTCGAACTTGCAAACGTGACCGCTCTTGCTGCCGGGATTCGAACTCACTTCCAATAGTCGCCCCCAAAAAGCCCTCTTTGTTCAGTGTGTTTTCTCTGTGTTGTCTTTTATGTGTTATATGAGTTGTGTCCCCTGTGTTTGATGTGTCTAATTCTTTTCTTTCTTTTGCAGTAGCCTTCCTGTCGGTGATGGGGATCGTCGTATCGGGGCATGCCGTCGCACCCCGCGCGCTATCGCGTTTTCCTATTCTCGAATGGCGGTAGTGTAGTAGATTGTAGAACAGTTGTAGTAGTAGATTGTAGAACAGTAGTTTTAAGATTGTAGCATGGTAGACTGTAGGTCTTGTGCTGTAGTCTTAGATTGTATTGTAGATGTATCTTATGCTAATTCGTTTGTTCTTTTTTCTTCTCGCAGGCTGGTGTTGGCGTGATGGCGAAGAGTGTGCTGACGATGATGGCGAAGAAGATGGCGAAGATGTCGAGATGGAGTGGACTTTCGAGAAAAGTTGAGTATACAATTCATTCTTTAAATATGCTAAATATGTTGTATGTTCCGCGGGTCTACGAAGAGGTCATGGCTCTAGCCGGGATTCGAACGTCCAAAAGTAACCAGTCTAATTGGGCTTAAGATATAGTATGTTCAGCGGGACTAAGAAGAGGTCATGGCAACAGTCAACTCCTTCATTTGTGTGGTGAGATGCCCTCAACGTTCATCATCGCTTTAACCACACCTGGGTCTGCACGAGGGGAATTGCAGATAAAATGATTGCGCATACCGCCAAGCCATTCTGTCGCTCAAGCTGGACCATCTCTATAGCCAAAAGTAACCAGTCTTGCCGGGATTCGAACTTGCAAACGTGACCGCTCTTGCTGCCGGGATTCGAACTCACTTCCAATAGTCGCCCCCAAAAAGCCCTCTTTGTTCAGTGCGTTTTCTCTGTGTTGTCTTTTATGTGTTATATGAGTTGTGTCCCCTGTGTTTGATGTGTCTAATTCTTTTCTTTCTTTTGCAGTAGCCTTCCTGTCGGTGATGGGGATCGTCGTATCGGGGCATGCCGTCGCACCCCGCGCGCTATCGCGTTTTCCTATTCTCGAATGGCGGTAGTGTAGTAGATTGTAGAACAGTTGTAGTAGTAGATTGTAGAACAGTAGTTTTAAGATTGTAGCATGGTAGACTGTAGGTCTTGTGCTGTAGTCTTAGATTGTATTGTAGATGTATCTTATGCTAATTCGTTTGTTCTTTTTTCTTCTCGCAGGCTGGTGTTGGCGTGATGGCGAAAGAGTGTGCTGACGATGATGGCGAAGAAGATGGCGAAGATGTCGAGATGGAGTGGACTTTCGAGAAAAGTTGAGTATACAATTCATTCTTTAAATATGCTAAATATGTTGTATGTTCCGCGGGTCTACGAAGAGGTCATGGCTCTAGCCGGGATTCGAACGTCCAAAAGTAACCAGTCTAATTGGGCTTAAGATGTAGTATGTTCAGCGGGTCTAAGAAGAGGTCATGGCAACAGTCAACTCCTTCATTTGTGTGGTGAGATGCCCTCAACGTTCATCATCGCTTTAACCACACCTGGGTCTGCACGAGGGGAATTGCAGATAAAATGATTGCGCATACCGCCAAGCCATTCTGTCGCTCAAGCTGGACCATCTCTATAGCCAAAAGTAACCAGTCTTGCCGGGATTCGAACTTGCAAACGTGACCGCTCTTGCTGCCGGGATTCGAACTCACTTCCAATAGTCGCCCCCAAAAAGCCCTCTTTGTTCAGTGTGTTTTCTCTGTGTTGTCTTTTATGTGTTATATGAGTTGTGTCCCCTGTGTTTGATGTGTCTAATTCTTTTCTTTCTTTTGCAGTAGCCTTCCTGTCGGTGATGGGGATCGTCGTATCGGGGCATGCCGTCGCACCCCGCGCGCTATCGCGTTTTCCTATTCTCGAATGGCGGTAGTGTAGTAGATTGTAGAACAGTTGTAGTAGTAGATTGTAGAACAGTAGTTTTAAGATTGTAGCATGGTAGACTGTAGGTCTTGTGCTGTAGTCTTAGATTGTATTGTAGATGTATCTTATGCTAATTCGTTTGTTCTTTTTTCTTCTCGCAGGCTGGTGTTGGCGTGATGGCGAAGAGTGTGCTGACGATGATGGCGAAGAAGATGGCGAAGATGTCGAGATGGAGTGGACTTTCGAGAAAAGTTGAGTATACAATTCATTCTTTAAATATGCTAAATATGTTGTATGTTCCGCGGGTCTACGAAGAGGTCATGGCTCTAGCCGGGATTCGAACGTCCAAAAGTAACCAGTCTAATTGGGCTTAAGATGTAGTATGTTCAGCGGGTCTAAGAAGAGGTCATGGCAACAGTCAACTCCTTCATTTGTGTGGTGAGATGCCCTCAACGTTCATCATCGCTTTAACCACACCTGGGTCTGCACGAGGGGAATTGCAGATAAAATGATTGCGCATACCGCCAAGCCATTCTGTCGCTCAAGCTGGACCATCTCTATAGCCAAAAGTAACCAGTCTTGCCGGGATTCGAACTTGCAAACGTGACCGCTCTTGCTGCCGGGATTCGAACTCACTTCCAATAGTCGCCCCCAAAAAGCCCTCTTTGTTCAGTGTGTTTTCTCTGTGTTGTCTTTTATGTGTTATATGAGTTGTGTCCCCTGTGTTTGATGTGTCTAATTCTTTTCTTTCTTTTGCAGTAGCCTTCCTGTCGGTGATGGGGATCGTCGTATCGGGGCATGCCGTCGCACCCCGCGCGCTATCGCGTTTTCCTATTCTCGAATGGCGGTAGTGTAGTAGATTGTAGAACAGTTGTAGTAGTAGATTGTAGAACAGTAGTTTTAAGATTGTAGCATGGTAGACTGTAGGTCTTGTGCTGTAGTCTTAGATTGTATTGTAGATGTATCTTATGCTAATTCGTTTGTTCTTTTTTCTTCTCGCAGGCTGGTGTTGGCGTGATGGCGAAGAGTGTGCTGACGATGATGGCGAAGAAGATGGCGAAGATGTCGAGATGGAGTGGACTTTCGAGAAAAGTTGAGTATACAATTCATTCTTTAAATATGCTAAATATGTTGTATGTTCCGCGGGTCTACGAAGAGGTCATGGCTCTAGCCGGGATTCGAACGTCCAAAAGCAACCAGTCTAATTGGGCTTAAGATATAGTATGTTCAGCGGGTCTAAGAAGAGGTCATGGCAACAGTCAACTCCTTCATTTGTGTGGTGAGATGCCCTCAACGTTCATCATCGCTTTAACCACACCTGGGTCTGCACGAGGGGAATTGCAGATAAAATGATTGCGCATACCGCCAAGCCATTCTGTCGCTCAAGCTGGACCATCTCTATAGCCAAAAGTAACCAGTCTTGCCGGGATTCGAACTTGCAAACGTGACCGCTCTTGCTGCCGGGATTCGAACTCACTTCCAATAGTCGCCCCCAAAAAGCCCTCTTTGTTCAGTGCGTTTTCTCTGTGTTGTCTTTTATGTGTTATATGAGTTGTGTCCCCTGTGTTTGATGTGTCTAATTCTTTTCTTTCTTTTGCAGTAGCCTTCCTGTCGGTGATGGGGATCGTCGTATCGGGGCATGCCGTCGCACCCCGCGCGCTATCGCGTTTTCCTATTCTCGAATGGCGGTAGTGTAGTAGATTGTAGAACAGTTGTAGTAGTAGATTGTAGAACAGTAGTTTTAAGATTGTAGCATGGTAGACTGTAGGTCTTGTGCTGTAGTCTTAGATTGTATTGTAGATGTATCTTATGCTAATTCGTTTGTTCTTTTTTCTTCTCGCAGGCTGGTGTTGGCGTGATGGCGAAGAGTGTGCTGACGATGATGGCGAAGAAGATGGCGAAGATGTCGAGATGGAGTGGACTTTCGAGAAAAGTTGAGTATACAATTCATTCTTTAAATATGCTAAATATGTTGTATGTTCCGCGGGTCTACGAAGAGGTCATGGCTCTAGCCGGGATTCGAACGTCCAAAAGTAACCAGTCTAATTGGGCTTAAGATGTAGTATGTTCAGCGGGTCTAAGAAGAGGTCATGGCAACAGTCAACTCCTTCATTTGTGTGGTGAGATGCCCTCAACGTTCATCATCGCTTTAACCACACCTGGGTCTGCACGAGGGGAATTGCAGATAAAATGATTGCGCATACCGCCAAGCCATTCTGTCGCTCAAGCTGGACCATCTCTATAGCCAAAAGTAACCAGTCTTGCCGGGATTCGAACTTGCAAACGTGACCGCTCTTGCTGCCGGGATTCGAACTCACTTCCAATAGTCGCCCCCAAAAAGCCCTCTTTGTTCAGTGTGTTTTCTCTGTGTTGTCTTTTATGTGTTATATGAGTTGTGTCCCCTGTGTTTGATGTGTCTAATTCTTTTCTTTCTTTTGCAGTAGCCTTCCTGTCGGTGATGGGGATCGTCGTATCGGGGCATGCCGTCGCACCCCGCGCGCTATCGCGTTTTCCTATTCTCGAATGGCGGTAGTGTAGTAGATTGTAGAACAGTTGTAGTAGTAGATTGTAGAACAGTAGTTTTAAGATTGTAGCATGGTAGACTGTAGGTCTTGTGCTGTAGTCTTAGATTGTATTGTAGATGTATCTTATGCTAATTCGTTTGTTCTTTTTTCTTCTCGCAGGCTGGTGTTGGCGTGATGGCGAAAGAGTGTGCTGACGATGATGGCGAAGAAGATGGCGAAGATGTCGAGATGGAGTGGACTTTCGAGAAAAGTTGAGTATACAATTCATTCTTTAAATATGCTAAATATGTTGTATGTTCCGCGGGTCTACGAAGAGGTCATGGCTCTAGCCGGGATTCGAACGTCCAAAAGTAACCAGTCTAATTGGGCTTAAGATGTAGTATGTTCAGCGGGTCTAAGAAGAGGTCATGGCAACAGTCAACTCCTTCATTTGTGTGGTGAGATGCCCTCAACGTTCATCATCGCTTTAACCACACCTGGGTCTGCACGAGGGGAATTGCAGATAAAATGATTGCGCATACCGCCAAGCCATTCTGTCGCTCAAGCTGGACCATCTCTATAGCCAAAAGTAACCAGTCTTGCCGGGATTCGAACTTGCAAACGTGACCGCTCTTGCTGCCGGGATTCGAACTCACTTCCAATAGTCGCCCCCAAAAAGCCCTCTTTGTTCAGTGTGTTTTCTCTGTGTTGTCTTTTATGTGTTATATGAGTTGTGTCCCCTGTGTTTGATGTGTCTAATTCTTTTCTTTCTTTTGCAGTAGCCTTCCTGTCGGTGATGGGGATCGTCGTATCGGGGCATGCCGTCGCACCCCGCGCGCTATCGCGTTTTCCTATTCTCGAATGGCGGTAGTGTAGTAGATTGTAGAACAGTTGTAGTAGTAGATTGTAGAACAGTAGTTTTAAGATTGTAGCATGGTAGACTGTAGGTCTTGTGCTGTAGTCTTAGATTGTATTGTAGATGTATCTTATGCTAATTCGTTTGTTCTTTTTTCTTCTCGCAGGCTGGTGTTGGCGTGATGGCGAAGAGTGCGCTGACGATGATGGCGAAGAAGATGGCGAAGATGTCGAGATGGAGTGGACTTTCGAGAAAAGTTGAGTATACAATTCATTCTTTAAATATGCTAAATATGTTGTATGTTCCGCGCGTCTACGAAGAGGTCATGGCTCTAGCCGGGATTCGAACGTCCAAAAGTAACCAGTCTAATTGGGCTTAAGATGTAGTATGTTCAGCGGGTCTAAGAAGAGGTCATGGCAACAGTCAACTCCTTCATTTGTGTGGTGAGATGCCCTCAACGTTCACCATCGCTTTAACCACACCTGGGTCTGCACGAGGGGAATTGCAGATAAAATGATTGCGCATACCGCCAAGCCATTCTGTCGCTCAAGCTGGACCATCTCTATAGCCAAAAGTAACCAGTCTTGCCGGGATTCGAACTTGCAAACGTGACCGCTCTTGCTGCCGGGATTCGAACTCACTTCCAATAGTCGCCCCCCAAAAGCCCTCTTTGTTCAGTGTGTTTTCTCTGTGTTGTCTTTTATGTGTTATATGAGTTGTGTCCCCTGTGTTTGATGTGTCTAATTCTTTTCTTTCTTTTGCAGTAGCCTTCCTGTCGGTGATGGGGATCGTCGTATCGGGGCATGCCGTCGCACCCCGCGCGCTATCGCGTTTTCCTATTCTCGAATGGCGGTAGTGTAGTAGATTGTAGAACAGTTGTAGTAGTAGATTGTAGAACAGTAGTTTTAAGATTGTAGCATGGTAGACTGTAGGTCTTGTGCTGTAGTCTTAGATTGTATTGTAGATGTATCTTATGCTAATTCGTTTGTTCTTTTTTCTTCTCGCAGGCTGGTGTTGGCGTGATGGCGATGAGTGTGCTGACGATGATGGCGAAGAAGATGGCGAAGATGTCGAGATGGAGTGGACTTTCGAGAAAAGTTGAGTACACAATTCATTCTTTAAATATGCTAAATATGTTGTATGTTCCGCGGGTCTACGAAGAGGTCATGGCTCTAGCCGGGATTCGAACGTCCAAAAGTAACCAGTCTAATTGGGCTTAAGATGTAGTATGTTCAGCGGGTCTAAGAAGAGGTCATGGCAACAGTCAACTCCTTCATTTGTGTGGTGAGATGCCCTCAACGTTCATCATCGCTTTAACCACACCTGGGTCTGCACGAGGGGAATTGCAGATAAAATGATTGCGCATACCGCCAAGCCATTCTGTCGCTCAAGCTGGACCATCTCTATAGCCAAAAGTAACCAGTCTTGCCGGGATTCGAACTTGCAAACGTGACCGCTCTTGCTGCCGGGATTCGAACTCACTTCCAATAGTCGCCCCCAAAAAGCCCTCTTTGTTCAGTGTGTTTTCTCTGTGTTGTCTTTTATGTGTGATATGAGTTGTGTCCCCTGTGTTTGATGTGTCTAATTCTTTTCTTTCTTTTGCAGTAGCCTTCCTGTCAGTGATGGGGATCGTCGTATCCGGGCATGCCGTCGCACTGCGCGCGCTATCGCGTTTTCCTATTCTCGAATGGCGGTAGTGTAGTAGATTGTAGAACAGTTGTAGTAGTAGATTGTAGAACAGTAGTTTTAAGATTGTAGCATGGTAGACTGTAGGTCTTGTGCTGTAGTCTTAGATTGTATTGTAGATGTATCTTATGCTAATTCGTTTGTTCTTTTTTCTTCTCGCAGGCTGGTGTTGGCGTGATGGCGATGAGTGTGCTGACGATGATGGCGAAGAAGATGGCGAAGATGTCGAGATGGAGTGGACTTTCGAGAAAAGTTGAGTACACAATTCATTCTTTAAATATGCTAAATATGTTGTATGTTCCGCGGGTCTACGAAGAGGTCATGGCTCTAGCCGGGATTCGAACGTCCAAAAGTAACCAGTCTAATTGGGCTTAAGATGTAGTATGTTCAGCGGGTCTAAGAAGAGGTCATGGCAACAGTCAACTCCTTCATTTGTGTGGTGAGATGCCCTCAACGTTCATCATCGCTTTAACCACACCTGGGTCTGCACGAGGGGAATTGCAGATAAAATGATTGCGCATACCGCCAAGCCATTCTGTCGCTCAAGCTGGACCATCTCTATAGCCAAAAGTAACCAGTCTTGCCGGGATTCGAACTTGCAAACGTGACCGCTCTTGCTGCCGGGATTCGAACTCACTTCCAATAGTCGCCCCCAAAAAGCCCTCTTTGTTCAGTGTGTTTTCTCTGTGTTGTCTTTTATGTGTGATATGAGTTGTGTCCCCTGTGTTTGATGTGTCTAATTCTTTTCTTTCTTTTGCAGTAGCCTTCCTGTCAGTGATGGGGATCGTCGTATCCGGGCATGCCGTCGCACCCCGCGCGCTATCGCGTTTTCCTATTCTCGAATGGCGGTAGTGTAGTAGATTGTAGAACAGTTGTAGTAGTAGATTGTAGAACAGTAGTTTTAAGATTGTAGCATGGTAGACTGTAGGTCTTGTGCTGTAGTTTTAGATTGTATTGTAGATGTATCTTATGCTAATTCGTTTGTTCTTTTTTCTTCTCGCAGGCTGGTGTTGGCGTGATGGCGAAGAGTGTGCTGACGATGATGGCGAAGAAGATGGCGAAGATGTCGAGATGGAGTGGACTTTCGAGAAAAGTTGAGTATACAATTCATTCTTTAAATATGCTAAATATGTTGTATGTTCCGCGGGTCTACGAAGAGGTCATGGCTCTAGCCGGGATTCGAACGTCCAAAAG
Source organism: Mactromeris polynyma (assembly GCA_032209605.1). Taxonomy (NCBI): domain Eukaryota; kingdom Metazoa; phylum Mollusca; class Bivalvia; order Venerida; family Mactridae; genus Mactromeris; species Mactromeris polynyma. The sequence continues at coordinate 58,236,388 of JASFXZ010000001.1, read as the reverse complement.
TAACCAGTCTAATTGGGCTTAAGATGTAGTATGTTCAGCGGGTCTAAGAAGAGGTCATGGCAACAGTCAACTCCTTCATTTGTGTGGTGAGATGCCCTCAACGTTCATCATCGCTTTAACCACACCTGGGTCTGCACGAGGGGAATTGCAGATAAAATGATTGCGCATACCGCCAAGCCATTCTGTCGCTCAAGCTGGACCATCTCTATAGCCAAAAGTAACCAGTCTTGCCGGGATTCGAACTTGCAAACGTGACCGCTCTTGCTGCCGGGATTCGAACTCTCTTCCAATAGTCGCCCCCAAAAAGCCCTCTTTGTTCAGTGTGTTTTCTCTGTGTTGTCTTTTATGTGTTATATGAGTTGTGTCCCTTGTGTTTGATGTGTCTAATTCTTTTCTTTCTTTTGCAGTAGCCTTCCTGTCGGTGATGGGGATCGTCGTATCGGGGCATGCCGTCGCACCCCGCGCGCTATCGCGTTTTCCTATTCTCGAATGGCGGTAGTGTAGTAGATTGTAGAACAGTTGTAGTAGTAGATTGTAGAACAGTAGTTTTAAGATTGTAGCATGGTAGACTGTAGGTCTTGTGCTGTAGTCTTAGATTGTATTGTAGATGTATCTTATGCTAATTCGTTTGTTCTTTTTTCTTCTCGCAGGCTGGTGTTGGCGTGATGGCGAAGAGTGTGCTGAAGATGATGGCGAAGAAGATGGCGAAGATGTCGAGATGGAGTGGACTTTCGAGAAAAGTTGAGTATACAATTCATTCTTTAAATATGCTAAATATGTTGTATGTTCCGCGGGTCTACGAAGAGGTCATGGCTCTAGCCGGGATTCGAACGTCCAAAAGTAACCAGTCTAATTGGGCTTAAGATGTAGTATGTTCAGCGGGTCTAAGAAGAGGTCATGGCAACAGTCAACTCCTTCATTTGTGTGGTGAGATGCCCTCAACGTTCACCATCGCTTTAACCACACCTGGGTCTGCACGAGGGGAATTGCAGATAAAATGATTGCGCATACCGCCAAGCCATTCTGTTGCTCAAGCTGGACCATCTCTATAGCCAAAAGTAACCAGTCTTGCCGGGATTCGAACTTGCAAACGTGACCGCTCTTGCTGCCGGGATTCAAACTCACTTCCAATAGTCGCCCCCAAAAAGCCCTCTTTGTTCAGTGTGTTTTTTTTCTGTGTTGTCTTTTATGTGTTATATGAGTTGTGTCCCCTGTGTTTGATGTGTCTAATTCTTTTCTTTCTTTTGCAGTAGCCTTCCTGTCGGTGATGGGGATCGTCGTATCGGGGCATGCCGTCGCACCCCACGCGCTATCGCGTTTTCCTACTTTCGAATGGCAGTAGTGTAGTAGATTGTAGAACAGTAGTAGTAGTAGATTATAGAACAGTAGTTTTAAGATTGTAGCATGGTAGACTGTAGGTCTTGTGCTGTAGTCTTAGATTGTATTGTAGATGTATCTTATGCTAATTTGTCGTTCTTTTTTCTTCTCGCAGGCTGGTGTTGGCGTGATGGCGAAGAGTGTGCTGATGATGATGGCGAAGAAGATGGCGAAGATGTCGAGATGGAGTGGACTTTCGAGAAAAGTTGAGTATACAATTCATTCTTTAAATATGCTAAATATGTTGTATGTTCCGCGGGTCTACGAAGAGGTCATGGCTCTAGCCGGGATTCGAACGTCCAAAAGTAACCAGTCTAATTGGGCTTAAGATGTAGTATGTTCAGCGGGTCTAAGAAGAGGTCATGGCAACAGTCAACTCCTTCATTTGTGTGGTGAGATGCCCTCAACGTTCATCATCGCTTTAACCACACCTGGGTCTGCACGAGGGGAATTGCAGATAAAATGAATGCGCATGCTGCCAAGCCATTCTGTCGCTCAAGCTGGACCATCTCTATAGCCAAAAGTAACCAGTCTTGCCGGGATTCGAACTTGCAAAAGTGACCGCTCTTGCTGCCAGGATTCAAACTCACTTCCAATAGTTGCCCCCAAAAAGCCCTGTTTGTTCAGTTTGTTTTCTCTGTGTTGTGTTTTGTGAGTTATATGAGTTGTGTCCCTCGTGTTTGATGTGTCTAATTCTTTTCTTTCTTTTGCAGTAGCCTTCCTGTCGGTGATGGGGATCGTCGTATCGGGGCATGCCGTCGCACCGCGCGCTATCGCGTATTCCTACTTTCGAATGGCGGTAGTGTAGTAGATTGTAGAACAGTAGTAGTAGTAGAACAGTAGTTTTAAGATTGTAGCATGGTAGACTGTAGGTCTTGTGCTGTAGTCTTAGATTGTATTGTAGATGTATCTTATGCTAATTCGTTTGTTCTTTTTTCTTCTCGCAGGCTGGTGTTGGCGTGATGGCGAAGAGTGTGCTGACGATGATGGCGAAGAAGATGGCGAAGATGTCGAGATGGAGTGGACTTTCGAGAAAAGTTGAGTATACAATTCATTCTTTAAATATGCTAAATATGTAGTATGTTCCGCGGGTCTACGAAGAGGTCATGGCTCTAGCCGGGATTCGAACGTCCAAAAGTAACCAGTCTAATTGGGCTTAAGATGTAGTATGTTCAGCGGGTCTAAGAAGAGGTCATGGCAACAGTCAACTCCTTCATTTGTGTGGTGAGATGCCCTCAACGTTCATCATCGCTTTAACCACACCTGGGTCTGCACGAGGGGAATTGCAGATAAAATGAATGCGCATGCCGCCAAGCCATTCTGTCGCTCAAGCTGGACCATCTCTATAGCCAAAAGTAACCAGTCTTGCCGGGATTCGAACTTGCAAAAGTGACCGCTCTTGCTGCCGGGATTCGAACTCACTTCCAATAGTTGCCCCCAAAAAGCCCTGTTTGTTCAGTTTGTTTTCTCTGTGTTGTGTTGTGTGTGTTATATGAGTTGTGTCCCTTGTGTTTGATGTGTCTAATTCTTTTCTTTCTTTTGCAGTAGCCTTCCTGTCGGTGATGGGGATCGTCGTATCGGGGCATGCCGTCGCACTGCGCGCTATCACGTTTTCCTACTTTCGCATGGCAGTAGTGTAGTAGATTGTAGAACAGTAGTAGTAGTAGATTGTAGAACAGTAGTTTTAAGATTGTAGCATGGTAGACTGTAGGTCTTGTGCTGTAGTCTTAGATTGTATTGTAGATGTATCTTATGCTAATTTGTTCGTTCTTTTTTCTTCTCGCAGGCTGGTGTTGGCGTGATGGCGAAGAGTGTGCTGACGATGATGGCGAAGAAGATGGCGAAGATGTCGAGATGGAGTGGACTTTCGAGAAAAGTTGAGTATACAATTCATTCTTTAAATATGCTAAATATGTAGTATGTTCCGCGGGTCTACAAAGAGGTCATGGCTCTAGCCGGGATTCGAACGTCCCAAAGTAACCAGTCTAATTGGGCTTAAGATGTAGTATGTTCAGCAGGTCTAAGAAGAGGTCATGGCAACAGTCAACTCCTTCATTTGTGTGGTGAGATGCCCTCAACGTTCATCATCGCTTTAACCACACCTGGGTCTGCACGAGGGGAATTGCAGATAAAATGAATGCGCATGCCGCCAAGCCATTCTGTCGCTCAAGCTGGACCATCTCTATAGCCAAAAGTAACCAGTCTTGCCGGGATTCGAACTTGCAAAAGTGACCGCTCTTGCTGCCGGGATTCGAACTCACTTCCAATAGTTGCCCCCAAAAAGCCCTGTTTGTTCAGTTTGTTTTCTCTGTGTTGTGTTTTGTGTGTTATATGAGTTGTGTCCCTTGTGTTTGATGTGTCTAATTCTTTTCTTTCTTTTGCAGTAGCCTTCCTGTCGGTGATGGGGATCGTCGTATCGGGGCATGCCGTCGCACCGCGCGCTATCACGTTTTCCTAATTTCGCATGGCAGTAGTGTAGTAGATTCTAGAACAGTAGTAGTAGTAGATTGTAGAACAGTAGTTTTAAGATTGTAGCATGGTAGACTGTAGGTCTTGTGCTGTAGTCTTAGATTGTATTGTAGATGTATCTTATGCTAATTCGTTCGTTCTTTTTTCTTCTCGCAGGCTGGTGTTGGCGTGATGGCGAAGAGTGTGCTGACGATGATGGCGAAGAAGATGGCGAAGATGTCGAGATGGAGTGGACTTTCGAGAAAAGTTGAGTATACAATTCATTCTTTAAATATGCTAAATATGTAGTATGTTCCGCGGGTCTACAAAGAGGTCATGGCTCTAGCCGGGATTCGAACGTCCCAAAGTAACCAGTCTAATTGGGCTTAAGATGTAGTATGTTCAGCGGGTCTAAGAAGAGGTCATGGCAACAGTCAACTCCTTCATTTGTGTGGTGAGATGCCCTCAACGTTCATCATTGCTTTAACCACACCTGGGTCTGCACGAGGGGAATTGCAGATAAAATGAATGCGCATGCCCCCAAGCCATTCTGTCGCTCAAGCTGGACCATCTCTATAGCCAAAAGTAACCAGTCTTGCCGGGATTCGAACTTGCAAAAGTGACCGCTCTTGCTGCCGGGATTCGAACTCACTTCCAATAGTTGCCCCCAAAAAGCCCTGTTTGTTCAGTTTGTTTTCTCTGTGTTGTCTTTTATGTGTTATATGAGTTGTGTCCCTTGTGTTTGATGTGTCTAATTCTTTTCTTTCTTTTGCAGTAGCCTTCCTGTCGGTGATGGGGATCGTCGTATCGGGGCATGCCGTCGCACTGCGCGCTATCGCGTTTTCCTACTTTCGAATGGCGGTAGTGTAGTAGATTGTAGAACAGTAGTAGTAGTAGATTGTAGAACAGTAGTTTTAAGATTGTAGCATGGTAGACTGTAGGTCTTGTGCTGTAGTCTTAGATTGTATTGTAGATGTATCTTATGCTATTTCGTTCGTTCTTTTTTCTTCTCGCAGGCTGGTGTTGGCGTGATGGCAAAGAGTGTGCTGACGATGATGGCGAAGAAGATGGCGAAGATGGGGAGGTATTTCGAGAAAGGGAGATATCCTTTGTTGAGGTACCAGTTACTTTATATATCATATATTGTAGCATCATATTTTATATCCTGGTAGCAAATTTATCGAACTTCTTGTTTTCTCTGTGTTATGTTTTATGTGTTATATGAGTTGTGTCCGTTGTGTTTGATGTGTCTAATTCTTTTCTTTCTTTTGCAGTAGTTAAAGAATATGTTTGTTTCTGTTTTCATTGTTTAATTCATCGAGATGTTAAAATCTTTAACAAAATTGAAATCTCAATATTGTAGCTGATGAAACACTTGTCTGATGACATTATTATGAGTTGTATATGGGCCTAGTCGCATGTTTGTCAATCTCAAATGTTTACCTTGTATTGATCACCTATTTATGCATGTGACTGGATGAGCTGTTACTAATTAAATGTCATTTCTATAAAGATAATAAATGATTATTATAATTTCAGGACACTGAACGATAGACGAGTTGTGGAGATGATGATAAATTGAGCTTACGTGTTCGAGAACCACAGCTTCTCGAAGTAGTTGTGAAGTGAATCTGTAAATTCTCATTGAACATTTGGGATAGATATGTGTTTGGAATAATGTGTAATAGTCTCATTCAGCCTATGTCTCAGAAACTTTAAGTCTCGTACAGCGAACATTAGATAAAACTTATTGGAAGGATAATAACATCTGCCAAAAGTTGTGTTATTTGACATGAACTATTGGGGCATTATACAGCTGCCAACCTGAAGAAACCTTTCTAAACATTCTTGTAACATTCATGTGATGAGATCTATTGGAACCTTTTTTATGATGTGAACATGACATTTTGACTGATGGGAATGTAGAGAACATTATTGAAATCATTCATTCACACCTTGTGAAGATAGAAATGAACTCATTTGTGCTATTTTTTGTTTAACATTGTCTAGTTTTATTGCCTAAAACATGTTACAATGTTTATAGCAAACAAAATTCAATACTATATACAAAATGTAGAAGAATTACATGGATTTTCAAGTGTGTGTCACATTGTAATATTCCTGGTTGGTGCAATGATAAAATTGACTTGTATTAATGTTAAATTTACTAGCTCATATTGCTATATTATGCATTTTTTTATATGGGAACAGTTTTCCAGAGTTGACTGCCTGGTTTTTAATCTGGACCAATGGCTTTAAATATTTTGTATAATGTGAGTATGCTGCAGAGTGAGTCAAGCTCACTTTTCTAGAAATTGTTCAGATGCAGTGTAAAAAAATGTTTATACTTTGCTATATTTATTTCAATCAGTTCAGCAAAAAGAAGCTGCTATATGAGAAGTACATGTTCAACATTTTATTTGTTCTGGTCTGTATATAATGTATGTAAAATGTTGTATGTACTGTTTATACCACTTGGTACAAGGAGTAATTCCTACAGTTCAGAAACTTGATCAGTGTGTGCATAAAGTGATGACAATATTCGATAATGTCTAAATTAGTCGTAAAAATGAATAATTATTTCTGTTACAATGTCTCTGTAATTTAGGTTTTTTGTTTTGTTTGCTTTTAGTGCGATGATGATGCCATATTTTTGTCATTCAACAAAATGACACTCGTTTCATTTCCAATAATATGGTACATTTGTATATCTATACATGTAATTATTTTCTGGAAACTTTTTGTAAAAAGGACATACTTTTTACTGTCAAATAATGTTTTGGCACATTTTCCTGTGATTGAAACAAATTTTGTCAAACAAGTTATTCAAGAATCAACATCCCACTGACAAAAACTCCTCTAAACCGAAAACTCTTCGATACCTAACTTTTTCTTTGGTCCAGAAGGTGTTTGGTTTGGAGGGGTTCCACTGTACATTTAACACTGTATCCTATTTATGTATCATTATTTCTATTGTGAGCAATAAATTACCAAAGTGTTGCAATTATTCTTGTTGTCATTGACTTGGTAGTACATGTATCAAATACACATAGTTCATTCCATCTCCATGAATAAATTGCCAATTTATGAGCATGAATGTAAGGTTTTGTTGAGACGGAGGTGAACATTTCTGCAGCATCAATTATCTTATAAATACAAGAACATAAACACTATTATTTGGTCCTTGAATAATTTTGAGTCCATGATATGCAATAATCTTCAATTTTTACATGGATAGTTACTGGGTTGTAAATAGCAACAAGGGAATGGCAGTTGATGTCTTATGAAGATTATGGAAATTGCCAACAAATAGTGTCTTGGTTTTTATAATAGTAATACAATTGCCAAAATTGCCAAATATATTTTGTACATTAAAAGCAGCAACTGTAATTGGTGACCACTGACGACTATGATCCTATATTTGCTGAAAATTCGGACTGACAAATAACAATTGCTAAAACTTATTCCAGGGATTACCTTTATAAGTTGACACAAATTGACATGATTAACTGTAAAAACAAATAAGAATAAACATCTCATTATCGAGGAACTGGTTGGCTTACTGATAACGTAAGTTAATATTGTACATATCCTGTGTGAAAATTACCATAACTGTGATAATTCAAATTTCAACCCCCATAATGTATCAACAAGGTTTGAAGCTGGAACGGATTGTAAATACTGATGTGATAACAATACAACTACTATTTTACATGGAGTAAAACTTTTATCCAAAAAATACTGCTTTCGAGAAAAAAAACCAACGAACAACACAATGAAAGTACTAAGGAAAAGCTGTAGAATTCGACCGACCAACCATCAAAATACCATAGATGCAACTAATATTGACCATTGAATGAAGTCTCGCTCGATCTCATGACGCGCGATAAACGATACTGATGCGTGATATTTGGAAAAACTGCTAGTCGGCGCCATTTTGTATTGCATTTCAAATCACAGTATGGACAGTTTTCAAACCATTATTTACTTAAAAGAAGCTTTCGATGATATATTATTAATATAAGGCAAGATCCTTTACTCCAAACAAAGACCTAAAATACCATTTAAATAGGTATTTACTCCAAAGAAACGCCCAAATACTTCTCTACCGTATTTCCATGTGAACGCCGAATCATGCCATTGACTTTCAGTCGCAAATTTATTCAATTTTTCGTAAAAATCAGACATTTTATTTATTCTTATCAAAGGATCAATCTTTTTATTAAGTTAAAGCATATAAAAAACATTAGGTCACAATGAGTGTAGGACATTTGCCCCCCGGACATTTGCCCCCCAGTGTAAAAATGGCAAGATGGACATTTGCCCCCCAGACTAAATGTAACCTAGGACATCTGCCCCCCAAAGAAAGTTGAAGCTAGGACAATTGTTTTTACATCTATCATACATTTCTAACATAACACATGAAATGTCCAAGACTATGACATGAAAAGAAACATATATAACATGAAATACAATCAACACATTAATAAGATCACAAGCATTCAAAGAATGTAATAGAAATCCATTCAATGCAAATTTCAAATAAAAGCTAAAAAAGTCTGTAGCCTGGTTTCTCATGCTACTGCTGTACTAATTAACATTCATGTAACGGTCAAATATAACAAAACTGACTCACCTCAATATTTTGTCGCTTAACTGCTTTATCTAATTTCTTCCTCTTCATCCAAATATTTAAAAAACCTGTTAATGTTTACGAATTCCCGCCGAGTAAGCAGCCATGTTGACAAGTCAAGGTTGTGTCTCATGGTACTGGTGTAAGGCTAAAAAAATGCCAACTATCGAAAGCCTGATGCACATCAAAGTTAATATAAATCTATAAGTCAGGTAAGTTAACAGTGTTTAATTTCATACAAATTTCAAAGGTTAATGAAACACAACAATAAAGCTGAACAGTCTTTAACTGTAATATTCAACATATTTACATGGTCATTGTCACTGAAATCTTTATTCATTCTCACTGAGGCAATGTGGACATCGAAATGCACTGTCTCTTCTCAACACTCTAACATTGGAGCATTTTTTCAGATGTGTCCAGTGTGGATAAAAGTCACACTTTCCCCAATTGACATGTGTTACATACATAGACCCTTTCATCTCATCGTCCTCTGACTGAATACTTAATGGTTTCCCTTTGTTATTTATGCCTGATGACTACTAGGCTTTGGCTTTTCATTTACCTTTTTAACTTTTAATGTCAGAGCTTATTTTTTTCTTTAGATGAATGCTTACACTGGGTTTGTTTACACTCTTACAACACATTTTTGCTTTTGCGGATGAAGAGATCAAAATATCAGTAATTGACTTTTTCAACAGGTTACCTGCCAAGAAAGGTGGAACAAATTTCCTTTTTGGCTTTTTTGGGAAAGCATGAGTAATAGTTCTTTGCTGAAAGAAATTTGAAGTGGACTGTTGAATTTCATGAGCAGTCACTTCAGAACTAATTTCCAAACATTCATTTATTTCAGAGGTGCAAGGTGTATTTTGTGGTTCTTTTGCCTGATTGGTATCTTGTTAGAAATCTTCATGCAAATATATAATAGATCATAGATGGGGCAACTTGAGAATCCAAAATGGCTTTATTGTCAAACGGATGTATACCAGTGCGTCTGAATAACGAGATTAAATTGGTAGCAGACAATGCTTTTAGATATGGTGTAGCAGTAAGTTCAGCAATATGAATGATACTTAGTAATATTTGCTCCATGATTCCCTCTCATGTATGCTAGACACTCTGTGTAGTACATAGACTTTAGAGGACCGAAGACTGCCACATCCAGAGGTTGAGTCACATGACTTGAATGTGGGGGCAGAACAAACAAGATGACATTGTGGATTCTGGCCCAATCAGTTAATGTAAGGGTTATATGGGACTTGTGGCCATCATAGAGTATGAGAGTTGGTGTGGTGGAGATATCCTCAGTGAGCTTTGCATATTTAGCAAAATGTTTAGTCAGATAGTTATGAAAAACACTGGAGTTAGACCAACCAGTCTATGTTGTATATATTTTGTGGCTTGTCTCTGATATTGTGGGTTGTCAGGATGGTAGAAAGTTCTTTGTAATAAGTGTTCAATGTGTCTCTGGACAATTTTTGGGGTTTCATAACGGCAAGATCAGGCCACCTTTTAATGAAACTGTAAAACCAGTTGTTACTTGCATGAGAAAGGACTATATCTACATCTGCTGGGTTTTTTTCCCTGAAGGCTAAATGCTCTAAAGCTAAATGACCTGCCTCAGTATTTCTTACAATATACATTCGGCACTTCAATGGTTCCACACCAAGGGGAATACCATCATTACCCTCATTTAGATTAATCACAGTCTGGTCAATGCCACACTTCAACATAATATATGTCTTATTTACAGGGTTCCCACTTTTTTCCCAGAACAAAATTAAAGGACTTTTCAAGGGTATTTTCACAACATTCAAGGACCAAAACAGCATTTGTACTGCTATTTTATTCATTCAACGTGTCTTTCAAATTATCTTATCATTCCAAGAACATTTAAGTATCAAACTTCAAATTATAAACTTATATACAACTACAAGGAAATGTAAACATCTACTCACTTATTTATATTGTGATAAGTTTAAAATTCAATTTATGAAATCTTCACCACAAGTCTGAAACATCACATTTGAACTTATTCACACCAGAGACCTAATAATATATTGGTTTCTGTTCACACTAGTCTCAAAATGTATCAACATGAAGTCTTAATTTCTCTTCTTCGTAGAAAAGACAGCATGTTTTAAAATAGCGTTCACATTTTTCTTTCATCATAATCGTCAGACGCTTTCCAAAGAACGAAAACTCCGTATAGACTATGTAGGTTAAACACCACTAAATATGACTCCCACGCGACAGAGTAGTCGTTCCTTACACCCACTCCGACGAGAGTTTTCCAAGGCTTTGCAAAGCCGCTATTTTTTATCTGTTTAAAGTGAATTTTTTTTAAAGCACACAATAATATTGTGAGTGTCAAGAAAATACAAAAATCCCGACTTTTTCCGTTTTTTGCTCTTTATTTTAAATTCAATCACATTTCCAGGCATGGAAAATGACATGAATAAATCAAGGACTTTTCCCATTTTCCAGGAAGCGTGGTTCCGGGGAAGTGCAGCATTAATGTTGGAAGGTTTGCGAACACTTGAATTGATTTCCTGAAATTTACAATATAACTTCATCTGGGTTGAAGAGACATGTATGGTATGGATATGCTGATATAATGGTTGATAAAAGAGCTATAAAAGTGGATGAAAGCAATTTACAGAAGGTCTGTGATTCTTGGCATGAGTATGATGAACCTTATAAGAAAAGACAAAGACTTAGTAGCATTGATACTGCTGCAAATGCCAGTGATGACAGTCTTTCAGCTGATAATGATGTGAAATGAGCACCATCCAGTTGTCAACCCTTTTATCACGCTTTATCACAAACAAATACAAATGCTTTCCTCCAGGTGAAAAATTCACTAGATCTTGCAGAAACCTCGATTCATTCATTTTTTAGGATCGAGAAGTTTATAAAAATACTAACGTACTGTTGTTCCTTTGACTTACTTCTAGTCAGTGAGGAGTTGCCTTTGTTTGACCCATCTATAGATGACCTTGATCTTTCCACTGTAATATATATTTGGTTGGCTTCAAATACTTATGTTCCTGTTCAAAGTATGGGACTGATTGAGGTGAATAGATCCAAGTTTAGAGAATTTGTTAAAAAACATGATATGTACAGCTGTTACACTGATGGCATATCACGTCCTTTAAATTTTCCTGACAAGGAGACTCATTACAAGGAGACACACAAAACAGTTTTTGAGCAATCTATCTTTCCAAGCGCCAAGGTTTTTACAAATGTCTGTCCCGAGTAAAATTACTTCATGGTGCACACAGGAGGAAAATATTCGGAAATGTTTCAGTGGTTGCACAGAAATCTCATGACTTAATGAACAAAGTGGTTTGAATATTGGTTTTGGGGTTATATGCTGACCAAAATGCTGCAGGATAGACAGACTAAGCATATCCTGTGTCAATAAAAGTGATTGTTTACCTATAAATTCATATTGGTAACCTATTGGTAATGGAATTCTGAAGAATAATTATTCTGTCTGTAATATACATGTATATACTGTTCCGTATTTTGTATTTCTATTTCTCTTGATTCACATTTAAAGCAAAGCTTGTGTCTTTTTGTTGTTCCTATGTGGAACTACATTCCCCGAATTTTGAATGTTACACTCATTGGAACAGTTTCATTGCATAACAAAATGTTGTGGTTCCAATGAGATGCAGGCGTGTTTTTGTAATAACCCCCCCCCCCCCCCTCCCTTTTGTAATAAACATTTCGAAGTTGACAACTGTTTCATTTTGTCATTAAATAACTGGAAACCAGCCTACACATGTGAAATAAGTCCTATTTCAGAAGGCTGAAAATGAAAACTTGTGGCGCATGATGTACATAAAATGTTGTGCTTAAACAATTTCAGATCAACAATATCCAGCTATACCAAATTATGACCTAAGATACATGTCGTAAAATACCAGTATTAAGCTAAGAGAACCAATAGAACATTATTCGTTTATTTGAATTATAAAGTTACTGGTATACATGAAGAAAAAGAAGGTGTGTACTCAGTATATGATCATCCAAACTTTATAATATTGTGAAAGGAAGTGACACAAAACGCCGTGGTGTTAATAATTTTCCAAAGAGTATTAAATTCCCGATAACACTGCATGGATATGCACTGATACAGACATCAGATTGTTGACTTATAACCACAACTTACGTATGTTTACCTAGAAACAGATTTATTCAACCAACCAGGAAGCATTTGCTTAATCTGTTTACGTAAATGAATGTATACTAAATCAACTTTTGAGCTCGCTTAGGATCGGTCCTTGTCCGTCGTCTGTCTTTCCGTACGTCCGTCAACAATTGTTTAAAAAACATTTGAAATCACAAGGCCGACTTTCAACAAACTTTTCTGAAAGCTTCATGTGATGACTCTACACAAATACAAGAAAGGCGTCGCGAATATTCAACAACAACAACAAAATGGCAAACTTCCTGTTTTGCTTCTAAATTATCTCTGAAACAACTTCGCGGAATTTCACAAAATTTTAGGCTGACACTCTATACAAATAATGAGGGATTTTGATTCTTCAAACAACGTGGTTGCCAGGGGGCGTAGCCCCTTTTCCTATATGATATAGTGAATACTTCAAAAAGCTTCTCATCAAAAAGCGCTGAACCATTTTTGATATAACTTCACACAGATGCTCCTAAGGTGACCCTCTACCGAGATTGTTCAAATTATTTTTTGGATTCGTCAAATATGTGTTATAGTTGAAACTTTTAAAATCCTTGTCAATCTTTTGGCCCAATTTCGATATAATATCACCTGAATGTTCCTTAGGTAACACCCTCTACTAAGATGGTTCAAAAGCATGGCTGCCAGAGGGCGGGTCATTTTCCCGAAATGTATACATTATAATTTTAGTGATATTCTTAACATGCAGGAAATCAAAATTCTTTTTGAGAATCCTTACTTAACCATGCGGAACAAATGATCGAATTTCGGTGTTTTTGACATGCTGCTTTTACTTGGCTATCTTTCACATGATTTCTTTTTATAATTGTGTTGTTTTGTATTACAGTCGTTAAAAAACATTATATTTTGAGTGAAAATGGTCCAAAATAAATATAGGAGGGGTCTTTGTCCACTAAAATGATGAAAAATAGTATGCCCTTTAATAAATGTGGCTAAAATTGCATTTCCTGAAGGACTACAAAAAATAATATTTTGTACTCCTAAGGATAATTAATTGAATCTAACAACTGCATTATTTATGTCAGCTTGTTATACGAGATTTCCACATGGATCCAAGTAAAAAATGTAAATTTTAAAAGACCGGAAGTGGAACCGGAAGTGTCCGCGACCTTCATCTCGACACTAGTTAAGGGGAATCGTGTAATGCTGCAAATAGACAGAAAATCATAAACCACAGGTGCCTAGCACACGCTCAGTAATTAATTACATAGAGCACATTTCTTTTTTTAGCATACGAAATTGAACTTTTATTAAAATTACCAGTTTTTTTTCTGTAAAAATTTAATCACGTTTATTTGCTGGACCTTATTCAAGCACTTCTTTTTTGTTATCTGTGTTATTTCATTGTGTTTTTTCTACTATAATGACCATAAATTTCCAACCCCTTGTTCGTATTTTGGAAATCAAGTTAACCCAAAGTGATGCGTTTGGGTGGGTGTATAGCTTAAATATTAGATTATAATCCTGTTTCATCAGCACTCCAGCGTTCACGCCGCCATATCGTTCTCATGATGTTCGAATTATGTTTCCGAAAGTAGTGCCTTACGAACATCCGAGGCACTGGGCGTAGTTGGCCGAGGTTTTCCGAATTACCCGGAAGTATGCCAAATATCCGATATTCGGCACATCATGTCACATGATCATTGACATTACGTTGTCCATATAAGTTTATGTACAATGCAAAACATTGTTTAATCCTTATAGTTACATCACTTGTCTGAATCATTTGATTTCAGTGCACAAACACGTATGTTTGACACGTACGCCGAACAAAACATATGTATACATGTACATGTAGTTTAATAATACAGATTCTTTAATTCTGCCGAATTTACAGCATAAAATTCAAGTCAATTTTATTTGCAATTTTCTGTTGTTTGATTATCTTAGCGAAAATTATATTTTAAAAAGCGACGTTTACAATTATTTTGCAAGCACTATTCATTAATTCTTCTAGATCATAGTAAATGCTGACTTTTAAATTTAATGGTATAAGAGGTTGTTTAAACAGAGTACTATTAACCTAAGGATGACCCATCAGGCTTAAAGCTTATTTCCAATGTGGACCATGAGAGAGAGAAGATATAATTGCTTTGGCACTCAATAACTTTGAAAATAACAGACACTGATTAAAAGCATGGTCTTACATAAATAATTGTCATATAAGTAATATTTTGCCCAATAAACTTTAAGCACAGGGGGCAGTCACTCTTATTAATCGGGATATAAATTACATTGGCCCGTTACATGTATATCGTAGCGAAATGCAATTGCAATGTAAATATTTGTATCACAATGACACACCGTAAATAAAGCTTTTTTTCTGCGTTGTTTTATCAAGAGCAGTAGGAAAACTATACATAATACGCTCATACAATGTATGCAGTTTAATAGAAGCACTCTATATCAACCTACTTCTGATTCCTCAATAGATTTATACTTGTAGCAGTGGTGAATAGAATGTTTATAATGCATGGGATATTTATCACATTGCTTTGGATCTTATATATAACAATTGCGTATTGTTTATTGCACTCTGTATAACCTTGCATACTTCTCCAACTTGACTCTTCTATATTTGAAATGTCTTATATATTCTTGTCTTGTAACTGGTGATAAAGCATTACTCAAAAACACATTTAATTTTTATACCATGGATAGGCAACACAAAAAGGAACAGTTAACATTCGAAAAGCCACGAATAATGTTTTAATAGCGACTCTAGATCGCACGAATTATAAGCTGTCAAGTCACCACCATTTCTTTTTGAGGCGCTTTAGCGTCTCTTTGCTAGCATCGTCTCAACCGGAAGTTTACTCGAAGTACCGCCATCCATATTCATCGTCCAGAAAATAGTACATGTACAATCCTCTGATTTTATTATAGATTCGATGAGTATAATGACAGATTTGTCAGAGATATATCAACTGTAGAATGGGAGTCTTGATATAAACGTATTTTCGGGATTATTAGGGTCTTTTTTGGCGAATGAGTTTAAATACACGAATAATCGCGCATTAATTTCTAATAATATGATCCGTACTGACAAATTGCAAATTGAAAGTAACCGCAATTGAAACAAATTAATTTCAACATAAATTTAAGCATTATTGATGAAACAATCAGTAATAACCACAACACGTATAACCTGCTGTATAACATTTGAATAAACAACTTTCGATTGTTTTTATCCCTTTTGCGAAAATCCTTTTCGTACGTTTTCCGCATGCGTTACTATGATAGTGCAAAATCATGAGATTCACTTTTAGCAAGATGGCCATTTACAAATTGTAAAATTATGAGTACACACAAGATAATTAAGGTATGTGCTTTTGTATATTCCAACATTCATTAATCTTTTGCAAGAAATAAATTCTACCTGTAACAATGAGGTTAATATGCAGCGAAAATGTGTCAGTATTCTGTTAAATAAAACTATGGAGTTATGTGATATGGAGTGCTTCTGTTGAACTCCATCACGGACCTATATACATGGATTCGCGACAGGCAGATATCCGTGAAACGGTAGGAACGAATAAAAAACCCATAATCCTTAGCGCGCAATTACCCACAATCCTTAGCGCGCTCGGAAAGTATCGAAGATTGCCGATTTTTATCGATCGGCTAAAGTCGGCAAACTCCGTTCATTTCCGTCCGTTTCAGACTCTGTTGATTAAATGTCCGTGTAATTTACAAAATGAGATAAACAAGTTGGTAATTTTCCGCTTTAATTCTGATATTTTCATCGAAGTTTAATTGTATTGTTGATGTTGTTTATTAATACATTTCCACGCCAATTTGATAGTTTAAAAGACTGCTGTGAAAACAATTTGGGTTAAATAATCTTTAAAAAGGTGTAAAAATCGACCAAACAATGGATGTAGATCACGCAAGCAATATGCCATCATGACATTTTTTATGTACACAAGTCTGCTATTTTCACCAGCACAAGGCGTAAAAATCAATATTAAAGTAGGTCAAATCCAGGTATTTATTGTCTGTGCAGCAATTCTTGTGACATCAATTTTATTTTGAACAAGAATTAACATTCCAACATGTTTGAAGTCGCTGGCTAAGTCTTTGAAGTAAATATTTTTGGATGACAGATGCAGCCCCATTGTGCAAATTACGTATTGAGATCAAAGATTGATATGACCTAATCGTTGAAATTATCAATGGGATTAATTATATCTAACAGGAAATTAACACATAATAAAGATCTCCTGGGGTTTTATGACTCTTGTGTTTTTACAGCTGACACATGGGGCATTTAGTGACTAGTAGGACTAATCTTCTGTCTAGGGCGTGGCTTACGAATTGCAAAACAATTAGCATCAACCAATCAGATTAAATGAACCGTAAGAAATATTTATTAATTAATGTCAATTAAAATTAGATGACACTTAGGTTTTGAATACGATATATTACTCATTTTCTACTTACCTAAATTGTTAACACCCAGTGCAAATGAAAAATTAAATGAAGAAATAAAACCTTTTCTAGCTCCTCTAAATTTAAATTACCGTTGAAAGACAGACAGGCTCAAATGTAAGTAACCAATAATTTTATTTTTTTCACTAATATTGCCAAAATTATTGGATCAAATATTAAGTAATTAATTATTGATGTTATAATTGATTTAAGTTGCGTTAAATAAGCATTTATTGCAAATTTAGCATCGATATATATTGTATATAAATTGCGACTAATTAAAACAAGAATATAAGAAAGATATTTTGGTAGAAAATTGACTTGACCGCTTTCAAATTATTGGTGGAAATGACATTAAGCATGAATAATGCAATCGGTAAGTCGTGGTCTAGTGGTTGAGGAGAATAAGTACTAGTACTAAATGTATCCAGCATGTCCTTAGACATTACAATAACACAACACACCTCAGTCCATCCACTTTGAATAGATGCCAATTATATAGAAACAATATGCTTGCTCATTCTCATAAAGTCCAATCACGAGTTGTGTACTGAGAATGTAGAGAAACATTTTGTTTGAATTTCAACCCAACAGTTGCAGCCGTCTAAATTTTCCTCAAAGCTTGCACAACGAATCTAGATGAAATCTAGATGGGTAATGAGTATATAAATACTAGACTAGTGCAGATATATTGCCATATCTAGATAACTAAGTTGAAAAAGAAATACACACACTATAACAGTAATTACAATTTTATTTCAAGAACTCTGCATTTCAACGCAAAATATTCAACAACGATAGAAAACCACTAGTTTATATGTAATACCACGGACCTATATACGGGTATATAGGTCCGTGGTAATACTACACAATTGTTTTTTACTTCAGTCACAAAATTATCAATGGATTAAAAATGTCAAGGAAAAGTTCCGGAGTATTTTCCAAGAAGAAATTCATATCAACTCATTGACGAATGTTTGTAAATTCACAGCATATTTCTTTTTGTAACCAAGTTGACTTTTATGAGGCATCTTGTAAATATCCAGGAAACCTGAAACGATAAAGTAATATTTAACATTACAGCAGATCCTAAACAATTTTATATTACAATGATATGACAATAAAGTGTATTTACATTTTTATTATGTAATTGATATGTGTAAAAAGCTTTTCAAGCCCCACATTGGGTGCACTTTTCCCCCTTGAATTACTTGAATGGTGACAGTGTGACGATTGAGCCTCAAATTTATACCGGAAGAGGGAGGAGTGTAGTGCTGTAGGGATTGGCGGCCATCCGGTAAGCTTAGTCGATAGAGAGCCATACTAGTATCTAATTAGCATCAGCTGATGGATTTACACGAGATGTGATCATTTTATAACCAACATGTATCCGAAATATATATCCGAACTTCTATACAACAAAATTTAGACCGTAAAAGTGCAATTATTGATTTATATAATAATAGTCCGTGACTCCATACACATTGTATGAGCGTATTACGTAATTTTTTTCCGACGGCTCTTGATAAAACAACGCAGAAAAAACTAACCCAACATTCATGTATTGATGTTTGTTTTTTATTATTTCTTTTCGCATACGTATTATTGTTTAAATACGAACATTTACATTGTAATTGCATTTCACTACGATTGAGACATTTTATATATATATATATATATATATTAGCCTATATATTAGGCTATAAAGCCCACGAGGACTTACAATAAGCATACATACAAGACAGACGAACAGTGTACAACATGACCAGATACATTTTTCCATACAACAATATTTTATCTAATACTAACAGCGATATCACATGGATATATGTCTAACTGTATGTATCATGCAACATGTTAATTCCAAACGTCCAAAGTACATTTGGAGACGAGACAGTTAGAGTTTCTTGCATTCAAATTATGTAAAAGCAAAATATCCACTTTTTAAAATGATTTTCTCTTACATAATCAAAGACCAGAAAACTGCAAATAAAATTGACTTGACATTTTTTATAATAGTTCAAAGGCTCATTTGGCAGGCCCGGATCCACCTGGGGGGACAAGGGGGGCTTGGCCCCCTGTTGTGTTGATTGGCCTTGAGACCGTCTAGAAGAATAGTATGCTCACTCTATATCAGCCAGGCGCTTTCAATTTCCTCATCATGCATATGTCACGTTAATAAATTATTTACTTACTTACTATTTACTTACTATACATAAGTTGAAAGCGTCTGTAAAACGCAGATTATTGAGCATCATACGTAACAGATAGCCTGGAATGCCTGCCCTTGCCATTACATTATGTGCAGAGTACGCTGGGTACCAGACTAACGTAACAGAGATCTGTCGTGGTGGTGTTTTAGTGATAACGAATTGATCGGGAATTGTGAAACTTTCACACCTGATATTAGCTCTACTGAATTCATTTAAGTTTTCTTTAAATAGTTTGAGTCAATTCAATAATTTATGGAAGGGAATGTAATACTTGGGCCTGAAGTTTTGCAAAATAAAATTATTTTATTTTTTCCCGAATAAGCCTCCTTTCATATCAATTTTCACATTTTCTTAAAAATTTGTTTAAAAAGAACTATCATGTAATACTAGTAAAGGTACAATAATGATATTTGACATCACACGAAGTTCCTTTTTTTCATCTTTAATTTTCCGCTGCCGCGCAGCCGTCATCAAAATTAATGTTGTTTAGTCACAATAAGTATTCATGACTGGTTTTATGCAATACTAGTGGAATTCTCATGAATGAGTCCTCAAATTTTAGACCCCGAAATGCACCAGAAGCAACCCTTTCATACCTATATAGTAAAAAATTTCCGGGGGAGATCTGACTGGGGTTGGTACAGAAAGTGGTGTCCCCTGGATTTTTTTTAAAAAGATGGTACTTGTATAATTCGGTCGATTTTGTATTTTTAACAAAATAATACTAGTGCAATTCTCATGAATGAGTCCTCAAATTTTAGACCCCCAAATGCACCAGAAGCCACCATTTCATACCTATATTGTTCAAATCTTCCAGGGGGAGTTCCCCCGGACCCCTCTTCAGGGAGGGATCATTTGTCCTCATGTTTGGCCCCCCAAGTCTTGAATTTCTGGACCCGGGCCTGTGTTTCGTTATGCTGTAATGTATTATTCGGCAGAATAATATAATCTGTATTGTGAAACTATATTTTTGTTCGGCGTATGCGTCCGATATGTGTTCTCCACAGCTGTTCCAATGTTTGGTCAAAACATATGTGTTGATTTCGTGTTTTTGGCACTTGATCACTGAAAAAAATGATTCAGGCTAGTAATGTAAATATGGCTAGTAATGTAAATATAAGGATTAAACTGCACATGGTTTATTGTAGTATAAATGACATAGGGGCAATTCAAGGACGCCATCAAATTTGAACAGTTCCCATGTGATTTATACACCGATAAAACATCAGCATGTGCAGTTTAGTCATTTAGTGGTTGACAAACGCAGTCATGTGCCCAGTGACGCGCGACGTAAATCATTCCTACATTCGTCATAACATATTTATAAGCGCAGACCACCGAATTTTCGCCAAACTATGAAATATAGGAACTGAAAACATAAACGAGTCAAAGACTTGCTGATTCAAATAGAATCGACCTCTTAAGGACTGAGAATTCATCGTACTTTATGGGAACAACATGCATTGTAAGTAATTCAAAGAATCATCTTATATTTGGGATGTGTTCGTTAATTCAATGCACGTACTATGTACAGCGTTGTATGTCGTCAAAAATCTGAAACTGAACTGTTTAATTTGAGTTATAACTGTGTCAGCGATTTGCCATGCAGACACGGTGCATTTTGTTATGTTTATTGCCATACATAACTTGAATACTGTAAAATCTCACTTAAAGACTACCTCAACAATAAGACCACCTTAATAGTACTACCACATTTTTCAAGTCCATTTTGACTGTTCCGCTCTTTATTGAACCTCAATATTAATATCAGTTTTAAGTGGTCCCAATGGTGGTCTTATTATATAAGTTTTACTGTTCATTTCCAAATCCTTATAGTAAATGCACTTGATACATTATTATGTTCATACCTCTTTGAGATTTGTGGCGTTGAGTGCGTCATTGCCCGCGTCTGCATTGTATACTCCGCGTCATTAAAAACGCATCAATACGGTGACAACATAAAGAAATAATTATATTTTAATTTCAAAAATAATTTGCTAAACATAATCAATTATGAAATATGGAATACATGTACTAGGGCCATAGTTAGATTTCTTTTTGATGAATTATTAACACATTTGTAGCAATTAAAACGTTTTAAAGCATTTCCTTCAAACACAAATATAAAAATCACCTTTTAAATTCTGCATCGCAGTAATTACGTTTCATTTTATTAATTTTGACATAATATATAAATACATATATTATCACGGACATATAAACCGTTTATATGTCCGAGATATTATGTTCACATCAATTTGTATGATAAAATAGATCGAGTGTCTGTCGGTAAGTAAATTGTTATGTTGAATTAAATTGTTATATTGAGATACAATGTGAAATCTTATTTGTATGCATGTTATTATGGTGTGCAAATGTTAAATTTTAATTATTATTATGTTTTGTTTACAGAAGGCCACATTGAAAATATGATGTTTTTATAGTTATATATTTATATCATAATGTGTTACAACCTTCTTAAAATAAAGATGTTATTATTATTATTATTATTATTATTATTAACACTAGGAACAAAATGAAGGCCAAGTGAAATAGCTGCGTTTTTAATGGCGTTAAGTATATTTGAATGCTCCGTAAAGCAGTTAAATGGAACTCCAATTGGACAACTGATATAACTAACAGCAGTTGAAACAAGGAACTTACTGTCAACCGACTAGCACCTGGACGCATTATTTACCACAGGTGTCAAGTGAGTGGTAAAAGTTGAAACAGCGAGACCTGCTAACCATACAGTGTTTTAACCGAGTTATACCCGATTATGTGTGTACAGCATTGACCTTTAACTCTCTTCGGTGTTTCCTAATGCGACCCGTTAAAACAAACGTTACATGGTTAGCTTCATGCTTTGAGCATTTGTCACTGATGATCATAGTGTAACCTAAATTCGGTTATCTTCCTCATAGTACAGGGCAGATGGTTACGAATCAATTTGCTCGCATACTGTACTGCTTCTATGACGCATCAAACAAGTTTTTCTAGCGGCCAATTGTTTCACCAAAGTGTGCTAAATTCGAGACATTGACTTGAATAACCAATAAAAATGGGTTATCATCAAGTTCGTTCTGAATTTATTACATGGTCTATATAATTTTTGAAGTGCAAAACCACCATCATCGTAACCAATTTATCATGTTTGCAAATTATGCCCTTACTTTCTCACAATTGTTAACCGAATTATGGTGGCTGATTTGCGACATGTCGTGTTGGTGAGTAGGCGAGACGCCATGTCGACAAGTAGTAAACACGATACATGCATGGCGTGCAGGCGACGTCGCGTTGTTATTCAAAACAATTAACATACGCAAAAATGTCATCGTAATTCAAATCCTGACTTTACTTTCTCACAATTGCTATCAGAAACGTTTTTACTGCTACAAAAATAAATAGAGAAGTCGAGCTGAAAATTCCAACAGAAAATTTGACAAGAATGAGACATATTGTGTAACAAAACAATAATCCGATAATGATTAATAGTTATGTCGTACGCAGTTTTTTTCTGTATATCAATGCCCATTTTACACACCAAATAATTTGAAACATTACGATAATATATTTAGACATTAATTCACGAGAAAGCCGAACATGGAGGCGATAATCAGCCAACAAAATGAACTTTTAAGTCCTCCGCCGTGACACGTATTATATGTCCGTCTTAGAAGTCGAGCAGTCTGTTTGACAGAGATTGTGGCGTCCGTTCACCTGCCATTTTCAGTACGCACTGATCTTGATGACGTTGCGTGTGGTCATTGGTTTTATGCGCCAATGATCTATGGTCCGATTATCGATTATTTGTTTTCGATCCGGGCCCATTATTGATAAGCAGCCGAAAACAAAACGTATTTTTGTTGCCATTTATTGTCAAGTCATATTTGCATAAACAAAAATGTTCATTGCAAAAAAAAGTAACACGTATATATAATATACCTGACCTCTTTCCGCGGCTAAAATTGTACATCAAACGTCAAAATATATCCATGCAATGCACCAAATTATTAGCATAAAAAATAATATATCTTTCATATGACACAAACTTATGCGAGTCCGTCAATTATTGGCGCTGTTCTCATCAGAAGTGCAACAAAATGCCCACGTGTCAAAAACTTCGTCGAAAAAAACACCAGAAGACGGCAAAAACAACTTTCATTGCTTTCTGTCAGACAGACGATCAAGTGTATTGTTTTCATCAACCATTTCGACAGCATACCAGCCTCGCAATTGATCATTGTATCAGAAAACGCAAAGAGTGAAACATGAATGGTGTGAGTAAATGCTTCTTATTGTTCAAGTGGTATTTGGGAAAGCCAGTCACAAATCTCTAGCATATTGCAATTAAGCAGACTCAACTTTTCATTAAATGTTATATTCTATTTCCTTTTTCATACAATTAATTGTAATGCATGTACATTAAAAAACCATCAAAATAGTTGATTGTGTTAAAATTATGAACATGTAATTTGTTAAGACCCAGATAAACATCTCATGACCTGCTCTGTGAACAGGTTTTTAGGTCAAGCCCTTTCTGCACTCTTTCAGTACACATCACAAAATTAAATACATATATAGTGATGAATAAACATGAGGAGGATTTAGAGGTGGTGTGACAATGGTTACATAACTATCATAAGAAGTAGGGCAAGAAATGGCAGTAACAAAACCGGGGTTCTACTACATATATATTGGATACTAAATAAGTACAACTTAAAACTGGGGAGGACAATATAAAAATAAAAAAAATAACAAGAAATATCTTGAAAAAAGATGGTCGGCGCAATTTGAAGTTTAAGATTTGCTATGCAAAATAAAACAAATGCCGAGATGTTACGATTGCTGGTCACTCCAGATCGAAAACGGATTTCGGTAAATTCACCGAAATTCAGTGGATTTCCGTAAAGAAAGGTAAGCCGAAAACCAAGTTTTTTTGGTTTTCGGCTAACATAATGTGTTTTTACCCAGAGCCGGGTACCACCTTTCAAAAAAAGGCAGCATTCGCGTTAAAGGAAAACCACGAGTGAAAAATAGCGATCTCCGCGTCTGTATGTCGATTTGAAAGTTGTTTGATATTGCAATATACTTTTTTTAATGTTTCTTATTGAAATCTAAAGTCGTTCGTCAGATGAATAGCGCTTTATAGTAGTTTTGTTCTGAAAATACCGACTCGGTCTAACGGTAGGAAGTTGTCCGACCTAGCCATTCTTCACGTTTGACGTTAAAAAACAGTCTCTCCTGTTTGTGAATATTTTTTGAGTATATACACTGTCGACATAAATCCCTTGTGTGTATTTTAAGACATCAGTGATAAAAATCGGTTGAGAAATGGCTTTGAAAAGTACGTCAAAGCAAATGTGTGTATATATTTTCATTGTAAATACGTATGAAGTTGGACACCTTTATCTTACTATAAGAACAGAGTGAAAAATATTTTTTTTCAATGCGGGTTTTAAATGTCATGGCTACGCACCGGCCACCTGTGTGTTGGACAACTAGCGAGAACGTAGGCTACTTTTTCTTATAAAGCTAAAACTAGAGTTTGCTATGGATATGGTAGATCTATACAGTGGCATAATAGGTAGGAGAAATTTTTGTCATCAGCTGTTATTGAACATTGAAGAATGGCGTGTTTAATTACGGTATACATGTATCTAAATATTTCACGGAAATTTGCAAGGGATAATTTAGCAGTCACACACTCGATATGCCTAGTTATTTCTTCAGTGTTGTACTTTTAATGTGACTTTGGTGATTTCTAAATACATGTAATGGGAAAGGATAACTTTTGATTGTAAGAGAAGTATTACGTTATTCCCATGAATGCGGAGGAAGGCATATAACGCCATACATTACAGACATGGCGGTATATTACTTTTTCAGTAAGGCATAACTTTTTTTCGGACATGTCACCTAATTAAATTCCAGTTTATCCTTCATCTGTCAAGTGCGCGTGCTTTCGCTATAATTCGTTCACATTTAATAAAATCCCGTCTTATAAGAAACGTTCATACATTACAAGTAATACACCCTTAAACATGTGTTTTGTGTTGTTTCCTGGTAGCTAGGTAGATCTTTTTTTAGCTTGTTAAATTTGGCTATGAACAATGGTAAACTTAAACAATGTTTCACTATGTCTGCTGATAAATCTCCGAGAGTCGTCGATGGTTTTCGGCATTATCAAGTTCATCAATAACCGGATTATACCAGTAATATGTGTGTTATCAGCTGGCAATACACTACCACGAAGTTAACATGTTATCTTAGCATTCGCATGATCATGATTTCAAACGCTTGTTTAAGGTCAATGTCACCTAAAATCACAAGTGAAAATGTAAATAAGTGCAGAAGCGGCGTAGTGAAATATACTCATGAATATCACGTATATCCTTCAGGGGATGTCGATTGTTGCCCTCAATTACCGAAGATATTTCAGAATTGTTGTCATTATTCGTGGAATGAAGTTCGTGACAAGTTCGAAAGAAATTTGTTTTGGCAACAAAAATATGTGGACATTAAACGTTCAAGGGGAGACGGTAAGGATGACAACATAGATTCGCGCTGCACTTAAAAGTTACAAGATATTATTTAGATTCGTAATCTACAAACAAACATACTTATTTAACTGAACAATTATATAAAGCTAGTTTCTGTAGCGCATTTACAGTTGCAAAATAATTACAAATAAGGGAAAGGTGTACATAATGAAGTTGCCAAGTTGTTTGCGGAAGAATACTGGCTGGAAACCATGAAAAGCTGGTTTAGTTAACTTTCTGTAGCACGAGCATAGTTGAAATACTGACGAACAACTCGACACGAAATCGATTTTCCAATCAAATCGTCTATGATTGTTGAAATTAGTACTATTTTGCTGTAGATCTACATAGAAATTAGATATTTTCACGGACACCCTTTTTTTAGTGTGTATGATTTCACAGGCATTGATTATACACCCCTAGCCTTAGTTAATTCTTTCTTTGAAACCGTACGTTTGCAGTATGATTTCAAAGAACATTTGCAAACGTTTGCAAATGACCTCGGATAAACAAATTCTATGAAATCATACATTTGACGTATTGTTTCGAAGGCCGGAGATAAATTATGATGGCTTAATTAAAATGAATTTATAAAACGTTTTCGAGCCAATTTTGCTTGCTAGTATGCAGCAGGTACGTTTGGAAAATTCGTTGGCTTGCGAGCATGTTCTTCAAAGATATTATAAAACGATTATTCTGATTATGCCGATTATTAGCGTTTTTAATACACATTCTTCGCTCGGTAGGTGTCGCGTTCTTATTCCACGTTCGTGTTTGGAGTTATTCGTAAAAAATAGTGAACATTGACCGAAACAAATTAAATATCCATTTTGTGTCTGCCCAATCGCTTGGTTTTCCTGTATTTTGATTACCACCGAGTCGATTAAGTCATTCGCATCATTGACTCATCATGTTTACTTTCAATGAAGTAATAACGTCCTTCTGCTCTGCTGATCTTTATTTTGAAAACAATTTCGACACTCATGACTCAAACGTCTGTCTAACGCCATCTTGAAAACTTGCACAGGACCGAATATCCCATATAATCGGACCGAGCCGAACAGTGGTAATCGCCACGCTCAAGCGTAAATAACGCGAATTGCTGTACACAATTGTTACTATATATAGTAACATGTCGTATTAAATGATAGTGATGAACCCCACGTTAGATTAGCTACTTGACAATAATTTAGATTTACTTCGAAGTAGCAAAGATCATATTTATTTATGAAGAACCCCTTTAAGCTTATTTTATTTTATTCATTACAAATTTTATTCGCAGCTCGCTAGATTTTCTGCGCTATCAGTACTTTGATTTTACTAAGATAAACACGTGTCGATAGAAAATTCTCCTCAATACTTCATATCACTCATGGGCTCAACTCATTATCTAAAGGTCAAGATGGAAATTTATTTGGTAAGTTCAATATGTCTCTGATAAGACAGGCGCAGGAAATGGGAGGTGCTTATTGAATTTGCATGATCATACGGGTATATTAATGAGTTATCAGAGATATTTTGTTCAAACTGAAACGATTTGTTTGTTTGCGTTTGCACAAATATTGGCTATAGTTTATTTATTTGAGCGTGCATTGCTCTTTGTCAGCTTTACGGTGCACTTAGTCAGATATTACACAAAAGGATAAGGTAAATAGTTTGAATTATATTATTAGTATAGTATTCGTTTTAATTAACATTTTTGTAATCAATATTATCTTTTTTCTTGTTTATTTTTTATTAAATTGGTTTCGTTAAATTGCATTGATACCTATATAATGTATAAAATCGCTTAACATGTGATACTGGCACACCCGTTTAAGACATTACTGTAGTTCTTTAAATTACGATTTATACAGAGCTTATATTACAGATGTCCTAACTTGTACATCTCTGTGAAAATGCTAGTTATTATTATTTTTATGTTGTTTGTTTTATGACCAACGATTTCATCTCATGAGAAGCTTATCAAAGTATGCATTGTCACTTTACTTGTTACTATTCGGAAGTGAAACTCTATTTCTTGAGTAAAACATGTAAATCTTTCAGAAAGTGTAATGATCATTATTCGAATAGTTCAAAACGTGTTTTACATTACCAAGTATGTTTAATGATATGCATGTGTGATATGTAATTTACATTGTCCGCGCCCAGTGTAAATAGTAATATCATTTTTTCTTACTGCTAACTTCTGTTTCTTTTTCTGTTTAAAACAAACTAAATAATTGTTTGTATCTCGCATATGTTCTTGCAGTTGCCATGATTGTGTCAATGTTATGGGAGAGGGCTTCAATAATGTTGTGATAACTTGTGCCTAATCCCTTTGTGTTAAAATAAATGCAATAAAATATGATTAAACTAAAACATTTCGAACAGTTTTTCTCAAGTGATTATTAGTATGATTAAGTAAGCGCACGTGTATTTCGTACAATAGCTTTTATCGAACCCATTTTTAGAGTATTTTGTGCCGGTTTCATTGACATAATTTGTATGAATTAATTTTATTCTTTTTTTATTTCATTTTTATTTCGCTCCCCTTAATTTTGATTAAATGTTTTTTTATGAAATTGTTTGCCAATAAATAGCATTTTAGAAAACAAATGTTGCGTATGATATTTATTATGTTAACATACAAACTTTTCCGTAAAAAAAAACAAAAACCAAAAAAAACATTAATTAATTATTTGAAACTATTTTATCTATAGAGTTGTGGATGTGTTTCGCTAAAACTTAGTACTTTTAAGTAAGACTTAAGTGTGCCTGATTTTAATCTATAGTCAAATATGTCGTCCAGTCGACGATTTTGTAGATTATGTTGCGAGAATAAACAGAATCTGCATTTATGATTATTTTTAGAATGTGACGTATTTTGGGACTTTTGTTTCTAAAAATAGAACATTGCTCTTACCCGGTTATTCTTTTAGATTTTGGAGCCCTTATTCTACTCTAAGTAAAGCCAAATAATGTTGTGTATCACAGGGGCCACTGAATTGTTATATTTGGCTTCGAAATTGCACAAGCTGCAGTATATTACAATTTGATCTGGACTTATTTTCGGACTTCGGCCTCTAAAACTGAGCATACCATCGCACTTGGGTTTTGGACCCAGCCGGTCACACTTGTAATATAGCTCCATGAGCTAAATGCCATCCAGTGGCTCTCTTAAAAATCATCTGATTTTACTTGTACTTTTTGGAATACAAACCATTGCTGTGTACAGTCAATGACAATGCCTTTTTTCAGACGTAACGAGTACAGCTATTTCTCGTCGTAATACTCTCGTTAATTCCTTTCTTTCATACTATATAAATCTACAATTTTCAGGATGTTTGCTGCCGAAGACTGGGTCCTATTCAAAGATGCATGGATTTGGATTGTCGTGGTGTCGTTCGTCGTTGCCTTTATCCTTGCCTTTGGAATTGGTGCCAATGATGTTGCAAATTCATTTGGTTCGTCCGTGGGTGCCAAGGTTCTGACCCTAAGACAAGCCTGCATACTGGGAACAATATTTGAAACACTAGGAGCAGTTTTGATCGGTACGTTCGAAACGTCGTTGATTTTGATTGATTACTCTGGATTTCGTACACCACCGGTGTATATCAGGGGCGTTGCTTAGCTGAAACTGATGTGTACGCCTAGTTTTAGGGGGGTCCGGGGGCATGGTCCCCCGAAAAAAGTTTTAAGGCTAAATCGTCAGAGATGCTTTCTGGTGTATGTTTCGTTCCGGTTAATATGCTTACAATAACAACAAAAACATACATTAAATATCTTATTGCAGTTTTGGCCATTTATTTTTTCGATTTTTCATGCATCATATTCGGCTTTGGTGTGACTTTCTGCCAAGATATAATAATACACACACAGCTAGGGAGTTCCGTATGCAGACGTTCCTGTTAAGCAAAAGTGCTTTTAGAAATTAATGCATGAATTTCCTGCTGTTTCTGCTTACTACTTAAAACCACTACTAAAGATATCTGTTTCATGCCGTACTTCGATACATCATTTTTTTTTTGTGCTTTAATTGGTGCCATTTATGTAAGGTGCCGCTCTTAATATTTGGTCAAATTCGCTGCAAGAAAAAATACAGTTTTAGACAATTATAAGCTGTCTATCTATAACAAAGCTTTATCCGTTTTCAATTTGGCAGTGCAAATGATACTTACAGGCTCCAAGGTGTCGGACACTATAAGAAAAGGCATAATATCTGTGGACTTATTTCCAAACGGTACGGAAGCAGAGTTTATGGTGGGCAATATGGCTGCACTATCGGGTAAGACTGGAGTGTTTGGTTTTGATATAAAACTACAATATAATTGAATATTCGCAATAAAAACATGTAAACGTGTATTCTATTCAACTTTAGGTTTAAGTCAACCAATAAGTACATTTTAAATGTTGATCCTTCGTTTATCATAAGCTGATTGCACCAATTCAATAGTGGAATTATGGGTATCTTTGTTTCTGTGTTATGTTGGTATAAAACTCTCTACTATACGTTGCGCTGTGACTTTTGACTTAAATATAGTATTTAAGGGATGCTTAATATAATGATGTCACGCATTCTCGTCTCAAGTTAAAAATGCAGTTACATTCATGTTAATAATCAGTACGCACTTGTGGAACAGTAGAAATGCTCTTTGTACATGAGTTTATCTGTGACACGTGTTACCTACTTATTCTCATGTTTCTTGATGCGATTTCTACAAATATTTCAGGATCATGTGTGTGGATGTTGGTTGCTACGTTTCTCAAACTTCCGGTTTCTACCACACACAGCATCGTTGGGGCCACACTAGGGTTCTCGTTAGTTGCTCGTGGAACGAAGGGAGTTAACTGGAAGCAGCTAGGATTGATAGGTAAGATACGAACAGGGATATTTTATTTGTAAAATAAATCATTTAAATGTCTTGCATCGTTATATAGCGACATCGCCGTATGTACATTAAGAAAGCCATCACAAGGACTGTGAAAATAAATACTAGTTCTTTTTGACAAAATTATGAAGAATACCAATTGTTATATTTAAGAAGTTTATTTGTCGTTTTGAAATATTACACTCGCATTTATTAGAGACCTGGTAGAGCGTCTGTGCAGTCCATGTGGTCGGGTCAGACCAATGGCGGACCAGAATGACAGACGGTACAACAATGCTCTTTCGTTAATGTAATCTTCCATAGAATGGAAACTGCAATTTTCATTTATGACTACAGCTTTTTAATGTTCGTACCTTGTGTCGTTTGTGTGTATAAAAACTGTAGCAAGGAATCGAGAGAAAATACAAAATTAAGTTAGTCTTAAACTGCTTCACGTAATCTCCCTCGCTGTGAACAAGTATTAAGCTACTGTATATACAGTAAAACCTGACTTAAAGACCACCTCAATAATAAGACCAACTCGAAATTAAGAACACATTTCCAAGTCAATTTTCAGTGTTTTGTTCTTTATTCAACCTCAATATTCAGACCACCTCAATAAGATGACAGTTTTCAAGGGTCCAAAGGGTGGTCTTATTATTGAGGTTTTACTGTAGATGCTAAAAAGGAGACATTTGTCGTATAACTTGCATGTTTGTAGTTTGTACAGGGGAATCAATAGCTTACAGTTTTTGTACATTTATTGCAGTCGGTTCTTGGTTCTCTTCTCCAATACTGTCCGGTGCTATATCTACAGGGTTGTTCTTCTTTATCTACAAATTTGTCTTGACAAAAGTAAGTATGCATTCACCAAATTTAACAAGTATAATACTGCTATGATTGCATTAGTGACTGACATATCGAGATAAAGAACAAATACACTACACTCTGTTAAGAGCAAACTCTCGTGGGCAGCCCTCTGCTGAGCAACAAATTCTCTTTATTTCGCGTGATGAAAGCTACTGCCTTTTTTCATGAATAGCTGGTCCATAGCAACATAGATGGAAAGAGTTATTTAGAAAAATAATAAGATTCTAACTTTGTGAATGAACTTTTTAACACCTGTATAGTGTGTTCTTTACGATGATGCTGACGATATATATGATAAATTGATCACATTTACTGACAGGTACTGGTCTTGGTGATTATTTTAATCGATTATTTGTTATTGTTATTAGTTATCATAAATTGTTGGTGTCTTTCACTTTCACAACAATCCACCTGTAACGGAAATGACGTAGAACATGTCTGTCGCTGGTTCTCAGTTGCATGTCTTGTTTTGCAGGAGGCACCGCTGGAACCCGGCTTGAAACTTTTGCCAATTTTCTATGGATTAACAATCGCAATTAATTTCTTCTCAGTATTTTACAAAGGATCTGCGTGTATGTATTATTAATCGTTTTCCCCACAATTAACTGCTTAATTAAGTTCAAATAGAAACTTTTTATGTGGTTATTTGCACAGTTTCATTTCTGGTATACTTTAAGTTCATATGTATTCATGTGATGTGTTTTTTTTTAATCCAGACGACAAAAATGTCAAATTTCAATTGCGATATACAAATTTATTCAACTGTAATCTGATGTCGAATAGAAGGTCAAACTTCAACTATGGACATTTATTTTGTTCGAAACGGTTAACATATAGAAAAAATAAAAATGTTGTTTCACGGTCACATAACGGGATGTCATCTCGAATATAATGTAAATAATACTTCATATTTTCTGTATTTCAGTGTTGAAATTCAACGAAATACCTTTATATGGAACTTTCATTTTGACGTTCGGTTCTGCAATAGTCGTTGCTATATTTGTCCGAGTTGTAGTGGTACCATGGCAACGGAAGAAAATCTCAGGTATACATAAATTTGTAATCTATGTTCGTTTGTTTTCTTGCTTTATAATGCTTTGTATCGTTAAAAGGACTATGTTATAAAGCCAAAAATTTACGAACATTTTCTATGCCGATCAAAATATTGAACAGTATACCGATGAACAAACATAAAAACGGTCTTTGGTCGAATGTACGTTGCCATTTATTTTAAAAAGGTTTTTATCTCGAATAAATAACTCATTTATAAAACTCTTTGCAAGCCGTAGATGTGCTCCCTATGTAAATAAAGAAGTACACTACCCCTGATTATATTTTCAATGTTAACTTAAAGGTTATTACTACACTGAACATGCGTGTATCATTCAATACCTTAACCACATTGAGATTGCTTCATAAGTTGAGACTTATCTTAAAATTCGCTTCATTCACTAACGGTGCAAGCCGTTTTCAGCCTACTTACAGGACAGACGGTCATTACGTGACTTGTCATTTATTAACCAAAATTATGCACACTTTTTCGAATTAAACTTACCCGATTGATCGGTACGCCGCCGAAGTATTGGCGCTCGATGTATTTCCATTAAATTATAATATAATTATCTCATTATAAAAAACTTTTCAGAACATGCAAAAGAAGTATACCGTCAAAGAGCAGAAGAAGGAACGTCGGAAACTGATAGCAGTGGTAAGTAATCAATGATTTAATTTCCACACGCGCATGATCCTCTGCATTAAACTTGCCTTTCCTCTCCCCTTCCACCTGGACCACACTATTCATATTTGCCCTCCCCCCCTTCCACTTAAATTCGTGTGAGTGTCTCAGGAACGACAATCCTGTATGGAGATTGCTGTCCCCTCTTCCAGGATTCTACACTATAAAGGGCATAGTGATAGGGTCAACTGTGGTCGTTGCCAACTCACGATACCTGTCATTTTGTAGCACATCGACCTTCTTCCGTCTATGGTAATATTCCCCCATTCGGTATGTTCCGTTGCTTTACTGAACTAATTTCGAGGTAAATGAACGAGTGTTCCGAATGCCACGATATCCATCTTTCGGAAGTTTATTTAAATCATTATATCAAACCTGAATGCAAACGTCTGAATGTCGTAAAAGTGCTGTAAAACTTTAAAAAGTTATGGAATGCATGTTTTGATGATATTAAACGTTTAAAATGACAGCATGTCACTCTTGTTTCAGGTCACGACAAATACTCTGTTACCAGTGATGGAAAAGATAACTACATGGATATAATAGGTAAATAACTTGATTATTCAACCAAATTTTACGGAGATCACAAGTAACAGTAATGAGGATGTGTATATATGCTTTCAGTAAACTCCCATATGTTATCATTAATGACTTTTAGCTTGAAATACCATGCACATATTGCCCCGTATGTACTGAATGATAGATGATGTTAGATAGTAGAGCTAGAAACTCGGCAAAGATAATCACGGCGAACTTATGTGCACTTATAACGGAATTAAGTGAAAGAATATTGTGTTTAGATTTTCTCATTCATATAAATACAGTCGAACCTCTCGTTCTTTCGAATTCATCGGGTCCAAAATTTTTAGTTCAAATAATACATAGTTACGAACCGTCCATTTCAATGCGACGTGCCTAAGAATATACATCGGGACCTTATCATTATTTCGGACGATACCAAGTGTTCGGACAGAAGGTTGTCGCATAAACAAGGTCCGTCTGTAGTTGGTATAACAAACATATGCGCATTGGCCGACTAACAAACTAAGTAGAGATGTACAGTAAAATATCACTTAAAGACCACCTCAACATTAAGACCACCTCAATAATAAGACCACCTCAAAATTAAGACCACACTTTTCAAGTCCATTTTCACTGTTCCGCTCTTTATTAAGACCAACTCAATATTAAGACCAATTTTCAAGGGTCCCAATGGCGGTCTAATTATTGAGGTTTTACTGTATTAAGGAATATAAATCCTATATATAAACAGCAACCTGATAAATTTCTGAACTTGTATTTGGTACGTCAAGACGAAGCATTTCCGTCTATTGATTGTCATCTGTTGGTTTTTTCAGGTAACCAGACTTATGAGGTGAACTCGTCTGGGAAAGATTCCTTCACTATGGTGTCTTCAACAGACCTGTCAAAAAGTCAGAACAGTCTAGGCACAAAGAGTGATATATTTCTAGTATCAAAACAAGACAATGACATGACTGATGAATCGAAGCAAAATGAAGCGGTATGCTATCTCTATTTAATGAATATGTACTAACTTACTCAGTCGTTTCGTGCAGATATCGAACCTGAAAAAGGTGCTTGTATGATCAGTGATGTTGTCTGCCACAATGATGTCCAACATTTAACAGTGATATCTAGACTGTATGCGATCAATGAGTTTTTTATGAAAAAAACATTTCACAATCGAGCACACGGCCTACACATGAAAGCATCGTTGACACTGATAAATGAGTTTTCTAGCGAGTTAAGACCTTTGTTTAATACAGTAAAACATCACTTACATACCACCTCAATAATAAGACCACATTAAGAAAAAATTAAGAACACAATTTTCAAGTCCATTTTCACTGTTTTGCTCTTTATTGAACCTCAATATTTGGACCACCTGAATAAGAGGACCTGTTTTCAATGGTCTCACGGGTGGTCTTATTATCGAGGTTTTACTGTAGATCTATTCATGATCCTTGCTGGTATCAACACAATGTTTTTATCCTATTTTACCGTTATTTGTGTTTTCTGTATTCAGGACAAGCTCGAGATAGCCCGAAGAAACGTACAAGACACACCAGAGACTCGGAGTTTGTTTTCCTTCCTGCAAGTACTCACAGCTATATTTGGTTCATTTGCTCATGGTGGAAATGATGTCAGGTTAGTTACAACACATTTGTTGTGTTCATGATATCCAATAAATAAGCAAGTAATTGTTAAAGAAACTCTTGTTGATATGATCGAAGAAATGCTTCGTGGAGTATGTGCTTAATTTCTTGTCACACGTTTTTCTTCTTCTAATGTTCTATGTTTTAGCGTCGAGGCTACTTTCTTATGCGATAATATTTAAGCGCTGCCAGGACAAAACCTGTATTACTTACGTTGGTTATAAAGTCAAGTTTTTCCCAATCGAAATGTTGACGTCAAAAAAGAAATTATTATTCCGAAGATGTTTAAGAGGCTTATAGGTTTGATTTATGGTATTAAACGAAGAAGGGAATACTAACAAGTGTTGCATAATTTCTTTTTTCCATTTGATCAGCAGATTGTTAAAGCTTTATGTACATTCAGATGCGACGTCATCATTTTGTAGCTTACTTTTGAATCTTGTTCTTCCTCATGGAATTGCTATAAAAAGCAAAGAAGACGTCCGATTTTTATACTGTCTGTATTAAAGGAAAAACTGTTGAGAAAATATGTCTGTTAGGAAATGTAAAATCTGAAAATGGACCTGTTGGTCACTAGTGCAGGTTTTGTATTGGCACAGCTCATTTAACGTAAAGCTGCACAGCAAGTGTTCCTGTTGACAGTGGTTCTTCACATGTGTCCTTTGTCTTTTGCAGTAACGCCATTGGTCCTTTGGTGGCGATTTGGATCACTGCTACAACCGGAAGTGCTGCCCAGAAGGCCCCTGTCCCTATATGGATACTGCTGTTAGGGGGAGTTGGTATATCTATAGGACTCTGGGTCCTGGGAAGGAGGGTCATGAAAACACTAGGAGAAGATTTAACAAAGATTACACCAACAAGGTATGTTCACAGTTCAAGTAATTCTTTTCGTGAGCCGCTGTCTTGTTTGCTCTACATCTGTAACAATAGACTCTAAATAAGCTTCAATGAGGTCGAAGTGAATAATTTATTGAAAAGAGATTATGGTTTCAAAACTTACTTCAGACAAAAAACAAGTTCAAACTACTTGCATTGATTTATGGCTTCATACTTAACTGTATGATTAAAATTGTAATAAAGAGATGATGTTAAATCCAGTAAGCGATTTTGTCTGTACCATGTTTGTCTATTTTCAAGCTCGATGTCACGAAGCCAGCCGGAATGATTGGTTTAGGCAAAATATTTGAAGTATGTAACTTTCTTTTTTCAGTGGTTTCTGTATTGAAGTGGGATCAGCTTTGACGGTCATATTGGCCTCAAACATCGGCATACCGATATCAACTACTCATTGTAAAGTCGGCAGTGTAGTCTTTGTTGGTTGGTTCAGATCTCGGGAAGGTGTTGACTGGAAATTATTTAGAAATATCGTAATTGCATGGTTCGTTACCTTGCCCGTCGCTGGAGGCATAAGTGCTGCTGTAATGGCTGGTCTACGAGAAGTTATATGAAACTTGAAATGACTTGTCTGTTGAAGATTTGTGCTGTTAAAGATACTGCGGATTGTGCTACCCGGGAACCAGGCATACAGCAATAAGAGACATGGAGATTTATTCTTCCATCTCGATCAGTTTAACATGCGCTGGTACTAGGTCTTTGTATATATATATAAACATGAATATAACTTACTGTTTTCGGTAATCAGAGATTATGGTTATATGAAAGTTTGATGATTTTATATATTATAAATGTGTAATAAACGGATCGTTATTGTTTTAAACGATTTAACAGTATAACACATACGTGTAGTGTATAATTGTATCCATTGCATAAAGTTTTCTCTTTCTTTACAAAACTACAAAAATGCACATACTTAAGGACTAGGTATATAATATAAATATTGGTTTTTGCTTTTTAAATGGTCTCTCCCACATTTGTGGGATAAAATGGACCATTTTCGGGTTTGAATGTCGCCATCGAGCTTTTAAACATTGTGTTAGATTAATTTCAAAAAGAAAGACGTAAATCTATTGTCCAGATGATGCAAAATATAGCACAATTCGGTATATTCTTACTATGTCTATATTTGCTTCATAAATGCAATATTATCAAATACGAAAATACTTAAGTTTCAAGAAACGATTTCTAGTCGGAATCGGCTTTTTGCGCATTGTTAATTGTTGGTTGCAAAAGTTTAGCAGTTGTCACGTAAATTAACACAAGCATGTACATTGTTTTACAATTCCTGTTAAGTACATTAATCAGGTGTCAATTAAAATAAAGTAGTATAAATGTTGAGGAGATAATGTCACACACAACGCTCACAGCGACTCCATAAATAATAATGGTTTCACAAGTGTTTCAATTGGTAAAATATTGACAGAGAGCGTTCTTAATCGAGATTAATGTTTGAATAATCTACATAAAAGTCCGATTTTTTCGTTCTTAACATAGATTTTGCATTTGATGTTTATATGTATTGTATGTATGATTAGCGAATAGATAATGTGTCGATTTAAATGTGTACCATACCATTATTATGTTTATATCCAGTGCCTTTAAGTTTATGATTTCTCTTGTCATGTTTTATACAAAAGATTCATTGTTTTTGTACTCATTTTATGTTTATATTATCTCATGTTTATTTATTGTTATAAATCAAAAATATTTTTGATAGTTATCGAAGTACTTTTTTAAAAGAAATAAAATAGGATTGTCACATGATGGCGGTCCAAAAATGATAAAATATTTTTCTTTTTGTATTCAATGCTCAATTTTCGAGCATAAATAGATTTGTTCAGCCCGCCCGGCTAGCTCAATTGGTAAAGCGCTAGACGGTCACCCATCAGATCCGGGTTCGAGTCCTGGTTTGGGCAGGTTATGTTCTTCCGTGACATTGGCTACGGTCATTTCCTCACATGTGGAGAATTTGTCAGTTGCTTGCAGACGAGTGAGTTAGTACTAGTTGACAATTAAATCCATGAAAATTGCTTTGTTTGACCCGTCAGTTCTATTTTTGATTGGAATATTCCATTATTTTAGGTAATACAGGTCATGGATTATATTCGTCAGCTGTTTCAGTCAATCGTTTAAGTAAACATTATCGCTCTCTGAAGATTTATAGCGTACACCCAATGTGGTATAAACTGATAATGAACTTGCTGAACGAAAATACCCCAGTGTCACTCAGAGGACAAACACAAATTTAACACTTACCCCTATAAAAGGAAATGGCACGTGACGTATTATTTCAAACCATAAACCTGCTAGTTCACTGAATGGTTCATTATAAACATATTATAAATAACATTGTGTCACATCACAAAACTTTACATCGAGCACGTAAAAGAACCAGGGGTGCTTCTGGAACTGGGGCATCTTCTGTATCATGCACTATCCTCCATAAATCTAATATGACTAACATTCTTCCGGAGGCGTCGCCCATGTGGGAAACCGGTGGCGACGATAAATAAATGCAAATACAACAACACAAAACAAACCGTGATCTATATTAATAGTGATCTACATTCATTTATTAACAGTGATCTACATTAACAGTTTAAAGCGAAGAGTATATAACTATAGTACTGGTATGCCATGATGGAACAATCACCCATCCCTTCACAATAAGGGAGAGCAGTTTCTATGTACGAGACTGAAACCTTCGAGCAGTTGTTATTTCCCTTTTTGGTACAAATATAATCGAAGCGCTTCGTTTAGAAAATATAAAACGTAGTTGGCTCCAATTATCAGATGGACATTTGGAATTATTAACTGGATCTTCTGTAAAAAACAGCAATAGGCTTAAACAGGTGAACATATTTCCTATCGGGGTACTTGTTTACATTGAAATTGTCCATGTGCTCTGGGACCAATATATACATATTGGTCCCAGATATGCTATTGGAAGGCGGTATAAGTCATGTAGACATATGCAACACAACTGGACCATAGAGATGCATAATAACTAAATTTTTGAATATAATAAAAATTAAATGTATTATAAA
The DNA here is from genome assembly GCA_032209605.1 of Mactromeris polynyma. Taxonomy (NCBI): domain Eukaryota; kingdom Metazoa; phylum Mollusca; class Bivalvia; order Venerida; family Mactridae; genus Mactromeris; species Mactromeris polynyma. Next base: position 58,196,943 of record JASFXZ010000001.1, on the reverse strand, counting down.
AAAGTAAATAAATAAAATAAGTAATTTGTCAATATATGTACCTGTTCACGATGTGCAACACTGAAGCTTATTCAACACGTTAGATTAGTTCAAAAGGACACACAATTATACTATAAATCAACCTTGCTTGACCAGCCCGCCGACACATTTGTGCTCTCTAATCATTACATTACATAATATCTATAATCAATTGTCTTTCACCTTAGGAATAAAGAGATAAATTCAGATGTATTTATTAACATATATGTTTTTTGAGATCTTTGCTCTTATTGAGCATAAATTGTGTTATTCTCTCACCATTTCTGTTTAATGTATTACTTTGGTCGGGAGAAAGGCGCGTGTATGATTTGGGAGTTAACTGAGCACTTATCCTATGTTATACGTTTGTTAGATTTTCTATGTTAGTTTTTTTTTCAATCTGGGAGCTTGACTCCATAGTATGACTCGCCCCAACAAACACCATTTTCTGGCAAGAATGTTGGATGATCATTTCTGTCCGATGTGTGGAAACAATCCCATGTTAATAAAACAAGTCGTTTTAAAAAACGAGATACAAATCTTCATTCTGACTTACTAAATTATGACTTTTATGTCGTAATAATAATTTGGGTACGTCTCAATAACGACTTTTTATATCGTTATACCAACCTGGGTAAGTCTAATCCGAGCCTTCTATGTCCCTAAACCAGCCCCTTTTACGATTTTTGATATTTCATGTTGCTGGTTAGGGTCAGAGGAACTCCTATAGTAAAAACCCGGGGATTTCCTCTCCCGCGCGGGAGAGGAACTTTAAATCAATATATATATGTAAACATTCATTGGATTAACATTTCAAGCATATACATCTATTATCAATATATTAATTAACCTATCTGAACCGAAACATTTGTTTTGAAAACCTTTAATACGTTGTAACGGTCAATCCTTTTCAGAGTAAGCTAAAAAATAATTTTCTTCATTTAAACATGTATTTGGGTCAAAAGCACCTGGCTGTCACGTGATCGAAGTCCGGTGCGATTATAAGATGCGCCCTCTGAAATGGGACCGTTTCATAACAGAACAAAATGGCGACAAATTTAAAATACTCTGTTTATCTTTATTTTGAAAATCATACAAATGTTCCCCTAATATAGCGTTGCACTCGTCAACTCCCGCCATATTGTCAAATAGTGTGTTGATGTCGATTTACTTGACTTGCCTTCACCGCTTGTATGACGTCACTTTTCCTCGCGAGAGTACCGCGTAATTATGCAAATGAACAATATGGCCGATTTCGTAACGATTTCGGTACTGCATAACATAAATGTTTTTTTATGAGACTACAGTAGATAAAGGGGCAGTTTTATCATTGCAGATTGGTAAATTAAATATCAATTTATCTATTTGTTCGGCTAACTTACCGTTAAAATGAGACCAAACGTCACAAACACCGTTGAAAGTACACGACTGTGTGGTTTTCAGTAATCCCCGGGTTTTTACTATAGGAGTTCCTCTGACCCTAAGCCGCAAAAAAAAAAAAAAAAGGCTATAGGGTCAGAGAAGTCTCGGATTAGGGTAAGTCATGATAACTACTTTTTATATCGTTATACCAACCTAGGTAAGTCATGATAACTACTTTTTATATCGTTATACCAACCTAGGTAAGTCATGATAACTACTTTTTATATCGTTATACCAACCTAGGTAAGTCATGATAACTACTTTTTATATCGTTATACCAACCTAGGTAAGTCATGATAACTACTTTTTATATCGTTATAACAACCTATGTAAGTCATGATAACTACTTTTTATATCGTTATAACAACCTATGTAAGTCGTAAGAACGACTTTTTATCTCCTTAATTTATCTCGTTACAGCGACTAACCAAAATGCAACGCGGCACGTACATGCTGTTGAATATCAATCTAATACTTGTAATTTTGAAAAGTTCTTCCGAAATGATGATCAATGAAGATTTTGGACCCCTGACTGAATTCTAAATTCAATATATCAGGGACATGTGTGGGTAAACCCTGGCGTGCGAACATGTCTTGTTCTACTTTTTTTTCCTTTTGTTTTGTTAGTTGTATAACTTAATAAAAAAGGACGACAAATTTTCATTCATCGGTTCTGTTCGAAATACTTACCTTTACAGAAGTTGCGGGATAAGTGTAATAAAACTTGGTCCAGCCACGGACATCACACCTCTAGATATACTGTCGCTGTTACGAAGATGCGTGTAAAAGTCGGAGGACAGAGACACGTAGGCGGGGCTAAATAAAACTATACTATTTTGGAACGGTAAACATTTATAAACTTTTGGAATTGCATCCGCCGGCGCAATATATGCGTAGACTTCATCGATATCCAAGTCTTTCCATTTGGAGACATGTCAAGTAGGGTTCAAGACCTTGAATTTGGCTAGCTTTGTACCAAAGTAAGATTGTTATGAATTAATACGTTTCCCATAATAAACTTTATTCACTTTCATTATCATATTCCTGTTTCGATACAATATCGCTTTATTTGCTATGCTATGAATACGCTTAGTTTCCTAAGTGAAACTGTATTCATCTTCTTTCTTTTGTTCTAGTGTTTGAAGTTGGTTAATGTTCGTGACCTGATGGACGAAAAAATTGAATAAAACATGAACATTGAGAAATCATAAACCCCACGGTTTGTCCTCATTAATTCTTCTTAGTTGTCCCTTATAGTTGGCCAGGCCATCCCTTACGTATTTTACCCTTGCACCTCCTCAAATGCCAGATCATGTTTTATGGACTGATGTTTTCCCGGAGGTCTGTGTGGACAGGCAGTGTCTTATGTATGTGGCGTTCCCTGTTGCAACTTATTCTCTCTTTAACTATAGTTCAACGTAAATTATATTTATTGATATTTTAGAAATAATGCTTTGCACTAGTAATATTATATAAGTACCCTATATATGTGGTGATAATTAGGGAGGAAAATGCATGCTTCGAACACGACGAAGCGAGTATTCTTCTAAGTAATTGTACTTGGTTGAAAAAAAGTATGTGACTGCTTCTAATGTTTCAGTAAGAGTTTATATCAGTTACACAAGCACGCTGACTTAGAAATGAAGCAAAATAATAAAATAATGAACAATTTGCAACTTTTATTTGCTTTATTGTTATCATTATTAGAAATGAGTTCAACAGAAACAATCGTCATAACGGCAACCTCATAACTGATATGGATGCAACAATCTAAAATGCAAGTAGCGTTGTATATTCTACTTCTTTATACTTTCATTTCAAGAGTTCCATTATTCAACATTCGGCGAAATTTTGCAAAAGAAATCCAGAAAATGTAGAGAATATGTTAACATTACTGTGAACATAGTCGGACGGGTCCATGGCTTGTACAGCCACGTCATCGCCTTTGTTCAACTGAATAACAATCTGTTGGCTTCCCGTGTTATAAACAGTGGTTCCTTGTACGTAGACATCGGCTTTATTAACGTCGTTCACAGCTATGCGACAATAAGCAAGTTTATAGGGTGGGGTCATAATAGTTGTATGGAAGACATAAAGTCCGCATACTGGAGCCACGAACACACCGTGATACACATTGTACGCATCTCCGACATTGGTGTAAACTCGGTCAAAAACAATATTCTGCTTAACTCCAAGATGTGGCAATGGATGTGTTAGAACGGCGGTAAAGGCCACTGTTCCCTGAATTGGCAGCTGTCGCTTACTTCGAGGTTTTGGAACATAGTCGTCTTAAATAGAAAAATAAAATACATTTCGCAATACATTAACTATTACAATTCCGCCTGTGGAAAGTCTGTAACCAAGGTCTATCAGAGGTTGGACAGATATACTCTAGATAAAACCTATAATGTACAGGAATAAAGTATAATTTGATTCCCTGAGCTACATCTGTAAGTTACATATACATGTATGTATATAATTAGTTTTGTTGGTTATAAATGTTGAGCAATAATCATTTTGGAAATGCATGTACATGTATATTTTGTGTCATAAGCAAGCGCAAATGTCCACTAATTGATGCAAAAACTGAACTTCATGTACATTGTACTTTGTTTTTAACAGTGCATGTAGACGCATCTCAAGAAGTGTTTTGTATTAAAGCCAACTTAAATCTTTGGACTAGTAAAACTGTTTATAAAAGGTGTTAGTGCCCATAAATAGTCAGTAACTGAGTTAGTTCAATCGGTAGTGTTATGCCGGTACGTGATGTAAAAATGAGTTGTGGGTTCGAGTCCTGTCGTCCAGATGAATTTGTTAGAAAGCCACGTTTTACCTAAGATTATATGATTGGTTTTGTAAATATCTTTACATGTAACCTTCTATACATAAAGATATTTTTATTATTATCGCGACGGACGACCAGTGGATAGCAGCATTAACTGATGTAACAATACGTATATTGCCGAGGAAACAATCTGCAGAAACAACAATACGGTTGACAGTCTTCTGAAGGAGTAAAACATTTGAAATAAGAATTAACAACGCGATCGAGATAAATAGTCTCAAACCTGCATAATGTTATCTATTAATACTGTCTTACCAGCATCAAGAATGTCCGCCCCTAGCTCATCATATTTTTTATCCACAAGACCGGCCATGCTACCAGAGAAAAGAAGGACGACAAACAAATACATCTCCATCCTTAAGCTTGGATCACAATATGTCTTCTGAAACAGTAGAATAAAAAAGACAAACTAATACAAACGTGAAAGTCTTCTCTTCTGCTGAGAACCCTTATGCCATGTCTTTTATAATAACAGATTCTTCAAATGCAGCAAACTGGTTTCTTCCAAAATTGTTAGGTACAATGTTATTTAAATATCAAAATGTGTGAGCGTTAATGCCGCGTAGCCGTTCAATATCACAACCAACGTTATATGTCGCAATATAACGCACCTTTAGCGCTTACTGTCGCAATATAGTGTACCATCGGTATACACTGAACACACTTTCTAATTGGTCACTTGGGTTTTATTGATATTATTTAACAGTGAATGAAAGTTCAACAATGCAAACACCATCACACAAATAATTTCTTCATACAACTGTTCTGAATACATTAATCCATTTTGATTCTCACGTGAATTTTACGACACCTCAACACTAACAACCCTAACATTAAAAGTCATAAAACAGATATATATGGTATGGTCTCTTCAATAAATACGAAGTGACCAATTAGAAATTTTGCTGAGTGTATGTCACACCTTTAACACTAAATGTCACATGATTGTACATGTATAGGTCGCATCTTTACGGCTAAATGTCGCAAGATTGTGTACCATCGGTATACATCACACCTTAACCTACACAGTGCGTACTAGAGGTAATACTGCTACACATAGCGATACTAGCGGTGATACTGCTACACAGTGCGATACTAGCGGTAATACTGCTACACAGAGATACTAGCGGTGATACTGCTACACAGAGATACTAGCGGTAATAGTGCTACACAGAGATACTAGCGGTGATACTGCTACACAGCGATACTAGCGGTGATACTGCTACACAGTGCGATACTAGCGGTAATACTGCTACACAGAGATACTAGCGGTGATACTGCTACACAGTGCGATACTAGCGATAATACTGCTACACAGAGATACTAGCGGTGATACTGCTACACAGTGCGATACTAGCGATAATACTGCTACACAGCGATACTAGCGGTGATACTGCTACACAGTGCGATACTAGCGGTAATACTGCTACACAGAGATACTAGCGGTGATACTGCTACACAGTGCGATACTAGCGATAATACTGCTACACAGAGATACTAGCGGTGATACTGCTACACAGAGATACTAGCGGTGATACTGCTACACAGCGATACTAGCGGTGATACTGCTACACAGCGATACTAGCGGTGATATTGCTACACAGAGATACTAGCGGTAATACTGTTACACAGAGATACTAGCGGTGATACTGCTACACAGCGATACTAGCGGTGATACTGTTACACAGTGCGATACTAGCGATGATACTGCTACACAGTGCGATATTAACTGTGATACTGCTACACACAGCCATACTAGCGGTGATACTGCCACTTCTGTGCGTATCATATGCAATAATACCCATGTGCCAGGAGTGACATAATCACCTTAACTTATGATAATTGTATACATTTCTACAGTCTCAAAATAAAAAATTGACTCAACATTACAGACAGTTTGGAAGAATTAAAAGTTTCTTGTTACCTTCTGTTAACTTCTGTTAAATTCTCGAAACTGCAAGAGATAATGGTAACTGCTAACATAATTCTCATAATGGCAGATTGTGATGTAAAACAGTTAGCTATAGAGAACATACAGCCGAAGTTCAAAACTTCTTTAAAGTAATACAATGACGTAATAAATAATGCCACTAGAAATATCATTCAAAATAAAATACCATTCAATCGTCGTGATATTTAAAAATGCAAACCATTATTTCATGATGAGGTTAGAAAATTTAAAATTACTTACACAATCTTTGGTCTTTCGTAGATCAGCCCAATGACATGTTAGTGAAAACTCTCATTTTATAGTAAGCATTATACCATATATGGTATTTCCTGTTTGATAACAATCGTGTCCATGCGTGGATCCAGAAGGGGGAATGGGGGTCCAGACACCCCCTGGGATTTTAGTAAAATAGGATTTACCATATATAATCCTAGGTCAAAGGAGGTCCCAGATGCTAACCAGGAGCTGAACACCACTGATGTACATTGCTCGATCCAACCATGGTGTCATAGTCTTGTAGAGAAAAATGAAGCTTGCGATGTAAGCATTTTTTGTTAAACCAACATCAAAATAAACACACGTAATGTCTTGTAATGTTGAATGAATACACTCGCTGATAAAAGCAATGGAGGTAATGTACGCTTTAGAAACAGTACACATTTATATACATGTAGATTGATGTGAATGCTTTTAAGGTAAAACCTAATCACTCAAATCCTCTTTAGATTTTGATTTGTCGCCAAAAACAAAACGACACACCTTGTAATACTAAACAATGAAATTGTTGCTGTGAAAATGTCGTCAGTAATAGGTCGTGGAAGCTTTGACGGACGATAAATCATTCATTCGGGGCTCGAACTCACGATCGTCATCCTTCACTTCTGATTCTAGTTGGACAGTTGTCTGCTAATGAGGGAGAGCCCGGTAACTACGGTACGGGTAACTGACCACCTCTATAAATGAAAAACTGATCGATAACGATGTTTCGATCGAAGGAGATTACATGCTAGGCATCAGTACTAAAAGTATATAGAAATGTTTACAAACATTGAATAAACCAATATGAGGTTCAGTGTGAAACCATTATTGGTATGACATGTTTACATTATCAAAATTATTGATACTTGAATATATCAGATAATAGTTGAAGTGTCTGCCTAAGTATCACATCAACATATTTTAATACCACCCCACATGCCGTGTATGATAACTATTATCTACCAATACATACAACGGATATAATTGAAACTAATTGATGTTGAAGTAGGGCCAGTTTTAATTGCATGTGTACCGTCGAACCTCATTTTTAAAAACAATAAAAACGAAGTGATTTTTTCTTGAGTCGCTGTCATTAAAATTACTTCTCTTCTCGGAAATAATTCTGCTCCTGCAGAAGAAAAGCTTCTTACTTTTACAACGCTGTATTAGCAATTGTAAACCTGTTTCAAATAGTGGCGTGTCCTATCTGCAGACGGGGCATGGGACACAGATTTCACCATGCTACTGTATGTCACTTAAATATACTTCAATGAATCCGTGTTTGTGGTACCTAAAATAGGCGTATATCAATTACCAATGTCCTGTTGACATATGCACTACTTCAATGATACTTATGAAATTGTTGACCCCTCTTGCATGTCAAATGGGCATCTTCCTAAAATCATCAATCTTATCAAAGGATCATGCTCTGTTCACCATGTGATATCGTGTATTTACGTTTCTTGTTTCCTTGCAATGTCAGCTTTCTGCGGAAGAGCGGGCGGATACTGGTTTATCACCCAGTACAACCAGCTGTGTCGATGGCTGCTGTGTTGATTGATGGCTCCTTTATGTACAAGGTGCGATATCGACGATGTTGCGTTTTTTGTTGATTTATAGAGTAATCACTTATAGGTATCGTCTAAGCAAAGAAAAAGCAATTTCTACATACCGTTTGTGTGCGAGTGAGTGCCATATTTACCTAGAAACTGGTTATATATACTCCGTGTTTGCGAAAAAGTTCGATGTTTTCTTATTTGACATTGAATTATCGGCTAAATTCATGAAATTGGACAAGTTTGAATAACTGGGAATAAACTTGAATCATTCTCCTGTAGTTCTACCAAGTGACGATGTGCAATATCTTATTTTGTTGGAGATACAGAGTTTTAAAATTGACGAGGTAGTAGATGTTTTGCCTAACTCTAAGGGCAGTTCAGATTTGACATTTCTAACGGCTAAAACTGTTCGGAAATAGTTTATGCTAACAGTCATGGCAGTTCATCAAAATAATCGCCATGGAGTTTTAGCCCCAATGCATTGGTTGTGTGTTACTTGTGCGTTATAATGATAAATTAAACAGATTTTCCTGTATTACTGACAATAAAAAAATCGTAGCTTTAAACACCCGCACTGAATCGGATGAAAAAAGTTTATCAGGCGCGGCTCCGGTACTTCGGCTCACCCGATAAATTCCTCCGTCTTTCCTGAGTAAAATTTCTCCATCCGATTCACCAACCTATTATTCTCTATATCATATTCCTGTTTCGATACAATATCGCTTTATTAAGTTAGCTAATGTTCGTGACCTGATGGACCTAACAATTGAATAAAAACATGAACATTGAGAGAACTAAAATTCAATGTACAGTATATCATATTGATATGTTTAAAAATAATATTTTGCACGAGTTATATAATAATAAGCACTTTATTTATATACTTTCATTTCAAGCCTTCCATTATCCAACAATCCCTCCATTCAATTCTGTGAGATCTTGAAGAAGAAATCCAGTAAATGTTGTGTATAGGTTACCATCACTGTAAACATAGTCTGACTGGTGCATGACTTGTACAGCCACGTCATCGCCTTTGTTTAACTGAGTAACAATCAATTGGCTTCCCATGTTATAAACAGTGCTTCCTTGAACATAGACAGCGGCGTTACTTACACCGTTAACAACTATGGGACAAAAAGCAAGTCCATTTGCATGGGTCATAATAGTTGTATGGAAGACGTACATTCCGGGCACCGGAGCCACGAACACACCGTGATGCTCATTGTACGCATCTCCGACATTGGTATCAACACGGTCAAAAACAACATTCTGCTTAACTCCAAGATTTGCCAATGGATGTGTCAGAACGGCGGTAAAGGCCACTGTTCCCTGAATAGGCAGCTGTCGCTTACTTCGAGGTTTTGGAACATAGTCGTCTTAAATAGAAAAGAAAATACATTTCGCAACAAAATACATTAACTATTATAAATCCGCCTGCGGAGAGTCTGTAACCAAGGTCTATCAGAGGTTGGACAGAGATACTCTAGATAAAACCTATAATGTACAGGAATAAAGTATAATTTGATTCCCTGAGCTACATCTGTAAGTTACATATACATGTATGTATAGAATTCGTCTTGTTGGTTGTAAATGTTGAACAAAAAAGGAGAATAATCATTTTTGAAATGCAAGTATAGTTTGTGTCATAAGCAAGCGCAATTGTCAACTGATAGATGCCAAAAAATAAACTACTTTGCTTTTTAACAGTATACGCTTCTCGAGAAGTGTTTTGTATTAAAGCCAACTCAAATCTTTGGACTAGTAAATATGTTAATAAAAGGTGTTAGTGCCTGTAAATATTAAGTAGCTGAGTTAGTTCAATCGGGAATTTTATGGCGGTAGGTGATGAAAAAGTGGGATGTGGGTTCTGAGACCTGTCGGCGAGATAAAATGTGTTTAATTTTGTTATAACAACAGAGAAACTATACATTAGTTTATAGAAGTTTATTTTGTCGCATACATAATTATGATAAAACATTAGTTAGTTTGTGCTTTCTTTATTTCATTGTGTTGTTTAGGCTTTAATTTAAAGGATAAACTAGTTTAAAGCAGCTGATATTTGCGAGTCTGGTCAATTGTTAGGAAACATGTATACATACGTCACCTATACATAGAACATTTAGTAAGAATGACAGGACGACATACTTCATGATTAAATATCAACTTGATATACTTTTCGATGCCATAAAATAGACATGTACAGTAAATTTTGCTGATTCTGCAATTCTTGCAAAATGTCTATGAAACAGCCATATACTGTATGCTATGTAACTCAGAGTATAACTATTTTCTTGTAACAATTGTTGTGTATTACTGCAGTTAAGCCAATATCATGGTCAGTTCCACAAGTCGATGTGCACCACTGGGCTTTATAGAAACTGTTGACTGGCCCACGGGCCTTGGACAATAATAAATGCAACTTTTGCAGCTTTTATGGTCGCAACACCACACTTACAATTGCATACAACATCATTGTTATGCAAGCGGCCATATTTGCTACAAGGCGATACATCATAGTTAGATCTACGCACTCTTCTGGAAGACATAGTAACTTAAAATTATTTCTTTAAACGCCCTGTTATGTTAGTAACAAATGACACACACTCACCATTCTGATGCTCAGAAAACCATTGGGAGCTCGAGTTCAGGGTTGTATCCACAAGGTCTTCCTTTTGTACCTGTTTCTGCGTCAGTTGCAGAATTTCCTTCTGCTGTTCGTTAACCATATCTTGTAGCGCGTCAATCTGACGTTGTTGTGCGTCCAAGCGGTTCATCAATTTAGTGATGACGTCATCGGTGCATAGGTTCCCACTGACTGTCAAGAAAAGAATATTTACCAAAATTAAAGCTACTGGAAAAAATACCATTTTTAAGCGGTATATATTTCATACGATAACTGTCACAAAATATCTCAAACTACTAAATGTATATAGATAAATGATTACGGGGTAACCTAAATAAACAACTGTGAATGTGCGTAGTTTGTTTGCTTAGTTAACTAGTATGGCACGCCGGAAGCATTTTCATCTTTGCACATATGAATACTTCACAATAGGTAAGACATTACAAAATATCAATATCAAAACAATCGGTCGGTAAATAAACATTCTATGAAACAATAAACACCATCGGTATCATTTGGAAGGGCACCACCGTAACGTTTCGTACGTTGACATCGCAACTCCAGCGAAAAACATTCATTAAACATTTAAAAATATTCAATCTAGTCACACCTTTACCCTCAATATTCAACTCTGATGATGCTGTATCCATTACTGAAAGGTGACCATGTACCACTGTCCATCAAACTGGTAAACAATATGTTGTGCAGGTATTGAAAGCTCTCCGAAATCTTCATTTCAATTCCTTCGGAGAAATTTCTGATCATATTTTCCAAAATGTAATTAGGACCAAAAACACTTCCATAACCTGTTTATATTGATTATACATGTACATATATATGAGTCGGTAATTACACTTTTGAATTATCTAAGTAATATATTCGAATTCATGTTTGTAAAATTGTAGAGCTACAAGCCCTACGCCTATGTTTAAATAAATATCATATATGAAAACAATTACATATACATCCACGGACATATTGTGTATATGTCCAGGTAGTCCAGGGTACAGTACAACGGCTTGTTTGTGTCGAGTCATGATCATTTGACGATAAATAATATCAGGGACCGTATATGTTAAAGTGTGTTCCAGATAATATACGACCATCATCAATCATATGTTTATCAGAAACTTAGTACTGGATCATTATAGTACCAAAGACCTTTGATTATACTTTAAATCGAGAAAAATAAAAAAATAATCTAGGTTGTTTATGGATTTGTCTAATCTTGAACATCGTACAACAATTGTCAAGTTCATATGCCAATAAAAGCTATATATAAACATATCGATGTCGATTCATTTATAAATAATGTATTAAAAACAGATTTTAATATTTTTTAAATGTTGATTATTTGTTTTATGACCATTACCACGAGCACGTGCAATACCGTTACGTTATCATGACGTTTTTAACGTTTCTGGAACGTTTGTCAATAGCTATACCGTAGTTTATGAAGGAGTTACCGACCAAAACGTTTCAGACTGGAATTTATCGTCAACTGGTTATCGTGAAGTGGAAAATTCGTCGTAGCTGAATTATTTTGTTGGATAATCGTCTGTTTCATCTGAGTGTGAAAGTTTTTATTCTTGTACGTATAGATATTGTTATGATATTTTCTTCGTGCTCAAATAAAGAGCTCATTATCTCTGATTTTGGCACATATTCGCTTTTTTCGATAAACGTAGTAGTATTCGGACATCAATATATTCAATTTCCAATCAATCGAGAATATATTACAATGACTGGTCATCAGCTTATGCATTGTACATTGCCAGAAAGGTTCCTATCGAAACACGTAATGATTACTTAATATGATTTCTAATACTTTCAGTTAAGCCGATTGACTATAAAGTCTATATAAGTTCATGTCTATACTAACTTCTAGGATATATAGTGGCTACAAGTACAAGTACAACAGGACTGTAATCCTAGACTCGCTTTCTATGAGTATGAATATATGGGCCCGTCATTATACGCAATACACACTGTACAGGCTGTAACTGTGTGAGTTTGTGTAACTGACCATATAATACTTAGCATAAATAATTGTTTAACAGTTCAAGTAATCATGTTATTATAAAATATTAATATAGAAAATAACTTTCAAGGTTGCAGGGTTTTCCCTAGGATTTTTCAGCTAGGGGTCCTTGGACCCTTGTGTTTGATAAATCATAGGTCCTTAAATAGTAAATTTGAAGGGTCTCAGATATGCAGTTTGCGGTTGTCCCAAAAAATTCATGCTGAACAGTTAAAAAGATTAAAACAGACAAATAAGAGCCTGTGGTCATGAAATAATATGTTAGTTAGTATAAAGTAAGTCTACATAATATGTCTCAGAACATAGTTTTTTAATTATCATTCATCAAATTATATGTTGTATTATTGCCAGTCTACTAGATAATAGATTAACATGAGTATATTAAGTATAGCCTGCTCACAGGCACCAGCACAGTTAACATCCAGCTTCCATTCTGCTAACATCGTACTCTACTATATACAATAATACATGTAGTAGTAGTTATAGTAATAAATTAAACTTGTAAGAACACATAGACTTTGTCGTTCTGTATGTTATTTATAAGGCTATAACAAAACAATATAGATATAACCAAGTTTATTTGTATTAAATATCTGGTTATTTCTGTAATCTAGGTGTCGCCATGACGTCAGCTGGAGCAAGTATCTGCACAGATTCATCCGATGCTATTGAATTGTACACAAGTTTGGGGTTACACCTCAAACCAATAGCACGAGTCAATGTATGCGTTCAGTTACCGCCTCTCAAGGAGGCTGGAAAATCTATATCAAACTGGGAGGTAATGGAAAGAATTAAAGCAATGATTAAACCTCATTCCTTCACATCGTTAAAGATCATAAAGAGCACCATGGAGTTTATACGATTCGAAGGTGAGGCTGAAAATAAGGAACTAGTTACAACTATAATGCAACGTTTGGAAGGAAAGTCGATCAAACTTAGTGGTTTTCCTGAACAATTAAAAGTGAAAGCTGGTGAGGCTAAAATACAATTTCCTAGCAGACATGATTGGGATTGTTATTTCAGGGATGCTAAAAACATGAATGAAATGAAATCTGGGGAAAGACCAGATACTATACATATACGTGATATTCCAACTCGGTGGTTTGCTGCAAAACACAGTAAAGAAAAGGATAAACCAAGTGAGGACGTTCTGAAACGTGTGTTTAATCAGTTTGGTGATATTCGTTGTGTGGATATACCAATGCTTGATCCTTATCGGAAGGAGATGTCTGGTTTAGTGAAAGCAGGAACAATACAAACATTCACATTTGGTCAGGACCTTGTTTTTGATGCATTCATTCAGTTTAAGGAGTATATAGGGTTTGTTAAAGCGATGGATAGACTAAGGGGTATGAAACTTCTGATTATTGATGAAGACGAAAAATGTGCTGTTGCTAACATTAGGGTAAGTTTACAAACTAAATGCATTTATTTAATATCTGTGATATCAGGGGTTCCATTTGACCTTGGAGTTGACCCCTTGACCCCTTGAATTTCCTAAAAGCCACATTTTGACCCTTAGGATACTGGCTGAAGGGTCAATTTTTGTCTAAATTATGGGGTAATTTGGCTATAAAATGGCCAAAAGTTATCAACATGACCATGATTGAGATTCAGCATCTAGTTGAACGCCTGATTATGATTATATATTTAAATGTATTAAAACAGTGTGTGCTTAAAAGTTTCATGTAGATTGTTCGTAATGGTCACTTAGTCAATTCAAGCTATTTGCTGTATGATGAATTTGATTGTGAACAGTGACAATTTTGGAATTTCCCAAATTAGAATGTACTTGAAGAAGAGTGATGGTCACTAAGGACAATCATTTGATATTGTAAATAAATTTCTGCTATGGAATACATGGATAATTGTTCTTCCATGGAGTTGAAAAAAAAAAGAATTTATCAAAATTTGTCATTTTTCTCTTTTCTACGGAATATTCTGAAGGAAGCAGGTTTAATACAAATTACAATCGTAAACAGCTTAAACTTGTCTCTCTGTCTGGTTTGTAGAATCATTATATCATTTACTCAGCTTATTGTGGTTTCAATGTTGAATATATACTTACCAGTAGTTTACATTGTGTTTTGTAGGTAGACTTTGATAAAACAAAACATCTTACAGACAAGAGTATTAGAAAAAGAAGACTGGAAAGAGAGCGATTGGAACATCTTGAACTGGAAAGAGAAGAACGTGTCAGAAAAGAAAGAAATGATCAAGAAAGAAAATTAGCTGAAGAAAAGTAAGATTTTATTGTAATGTTTTAGGATTTACTATCATGTAATTATAAAAATGATAGAAATAGTACAGAGCTCTGTAAGGTTTCACTCTAGGTTCATTCAATTGAAGCACATTCATCCTTTTTAGAATGTTCTGAAGGTTTAATATTCAAGGTTGTTGGTATGCTAGATGGTAGAATTATTCTACTGGTCAAGATATATAAATGCGCACATATGGCTGCCTACTGATAAGCCAATAACTAACTGGAATTTTGCAGTTTTCAGGCACTCGGTGTAGAAAATTGGCTGTAATTTCTTTATTTATAGTTTTGTCTCCATGGGGGTTATGTCATTAAAAGGCAATAAACATTGTCAAAACAATGCTGTTAATTTGATTTTCTTGTGTAAACACAGACCCTGGCTATCTTACGGTGATTGGTGTCAAATGACGTAATTTCGCATAACCGGCTTATTTTCAGTTTCATGCGCTGTCAGCGTGACGTGTACTTGTTATGATTCGATTTGCGCCCTGTCAAACCCTCATGAATATTAATGAAGTTGGTATACTTATAGTGGTATATCTCCAGATTGTTCGGATGGCTTCTTCATGCAATGTTCTCTGTGAAGTTTTGTCTGAATATATTACACCCAAAGTTATTTGCCTAATTCTCATGGCATGCTAGTCATTAAAACTCATTTGTCAGTTGCTCATGAAATAGCTGGTAAGAACTAATTGGGTTCCCTGGACGTGTTGACTATCACTATTCAACCCCACACCCACTAGTGAGATCAACTAACTGTGGTATACATTGTATATCTGTTGACAAGTCAAATGGCATCAATTTTAATCTATCAAATGAAAAAATGAAAGCATGCAGCTGTCTTTATGAATTGTGGATATTCCTGTATAAGTGGTACTGCCTAACTCTGAGTGCCTATTGCATAGATAATGTGATATTCATCCCATGGTATACGTTGTACCGTGGTATCTTGTCTTGTAACCTATCCTGTTAAGTGATATCATGTCTTGTAACATATCCTGTTAGGTGGTATCATGTCTTGTAACATATCCTGTTAAGTGGTATTATGTCTTGTAACATATCCTGTTAAGTGGTATTATGTCTTGTAACCTATTCTGTTACGTGGTATCATGTCTTGTAACATATCCTGTTAAGTGGTATCATGCCTTGTAACATATCCTGTTAAGTGGTATCATGTTGTGTAACATATCCTGTTATGTGGTATCATGTCTTGTAACCTATCCTGTTAAGTGGTATCATGTCTTGTAACCTATTATGTTAGGTGGTGTCATCTCTTGTGACCTATCATGTTAAGTGCTATCATGTCTTGTAAACCATCCTATTAGGTGGTATCATGTCTTGTAACCTATCCTGTTAGGTGGTATCATGTCTTGTAAACTATCCTGTTAAGGGGTATCATGTCTTGCTAACTATCTTGTTATTTTACAGACGTATCAAAGATGAGGAAGAGATGGAAAGAGAAAGAAAGCGTCAGGATAAGTTACAAAGGAGGGAAGACAGAAGAAAAGAAAGAGAAGATAAAAGAAAGCAGAAACATGACGATAAAAGAAAGAAGGAAGAAGAGAAGAAGATGCAGGTGAAGATAGCTTTAGAAGAGAGAAAGTTCCTTCTTGCTCAGAGAAAGCTAGAATCATTACGGCTTCTAACTGAAGTATTTAAACGTGTGAAGGTAAGGAAGTGTCATTTTACAGTGTAAAAATGTTTTATTATATTATACCTTTTTTCAGTAATGTTATTTGCAGTTGTTGAAAGATATTGCCAGGTTTACTGATCAGCAGCTGAGTGGTTAGCAGTCAGGTATTTAAAACAAAGGCTTCCAGATTTACTTCATGCGTCTAAGAAATATCTAGCAAATAAAATATTATTTCTTGTTTGTATGTCATTGTAACTAAACTCATTATCAGGTCTATGCAGAGTAAATTCACTTAAGAAATAACTTATGACTTAATATCACAGTTGCTGTACAGTAATGGTCCCCTGCCAAAGGCTCAATGTATGTCTCTGAGTTTTATATGCCCGTTCATAGAACAAGACGTATTATAGTTTCACCTGTGGCATATGGGCAGGCGGGAGGGCGGATCAATATCTTTAGAAGCATTTGTCCAATCATCTCCAAATTTGGTCAGAATGTGTATGGGCATAATATCTCGGACAATTTTCTATAACCAGCCATATCGCTCAAGTCACTCGGGAGTTATCACGCTTTGATTATAGAAATTGCCTAAAATTTGTCTTTATTTAACTCTGACATAGGATGGGTGTATTTTGTGACAGTTTTCCACTCTTTTTTTTCTTCAATAAATTCAGCAATAGATGGCCGTGTATGCGATATTCTAGATTTTCATCTGACTTTTTTTTATTTTAGGTCATCAAAGTGAAAGAAGATGTAGAACAGAAGGAAAAAGAATTGGAAGAGGAGAAAAAACGACAAATAGATCTGGAGTTACAAAAAAAGGAGGAAGGAGAACGACAGAAGAGGGAAGCTTTAAAAAGAAAGAAAGATCAACTTGTAAAACAAGAACATGAACTCAGGGAAAAAATATTGAAAAATTGGAAATCAATGGAAGAACAGAAACAAGAACATCTACGTGAAGAGTTACGGAAAAAAATCTCGGGTAAAAGGAAGTTGAAATCTGCAGTAGTGATGCGCAGATGACTAGACGAGGTACTGACTGAGAGGGAACAAGGCAGCAGTGAGATAAGTGATTTGCCATTTGTGGTGGATACCAGGTTTTTGAGACAATCAGCTGATGGTGATTCTGAAAGTTCATGAACTGAAAATCTGATAGATGTTATTCTGAGTAAAGTAATAGTGGCTTATGATTCGTAGCTATCGCAGCATTGCATAGTATGGACACTTTTTATAAAGAAAATGTCACTCTGAATGGTCGCTAGAGTTGGTAAATCCATTATTGGGGAAAAACGTGAATGTACAAAGTCTCTACTGATTTATTGAACACTTAAACTTTGGCTGAGAGGGGTGTTTAAGTTGATAAGCATACTTCATGAGGTTGCCCTGTGTGATTGATACAATGTTCATGTACAGTGCCATGCAGGATATTATATGGCACTAGCCTTGTTAAAGCTTTGTATTTCCTGTTTAATTGGTTTGTTGCTTGATGTATGACTTGTTTGCAGTCAATTCTCTTCTCTGAAGTATAATTTCTTTTAAAGGATTCACAACGCTTGTATACAATCCCACACTCCCAATGCATCATTTTGGGAGAAAAAAATATATTATTTCATTAAAATTTTATTACTTAATTTAAGTAAAGAATGCTTATTTTCTGATAGATGAAACAGCTTGTGTTCAGTCAGCCGTGAAGATGATTTCTTTATGTTATTGAAACTAAATTTCAGATGAGATTCTAATTACATGTAATATTCAAATGTAAACAGATTTTTGTTTAAATCTTCTGCACTGAATTTGGAGTGTGGGTGGTGTATGTGCTTTGTAAAAGGAAACAAATATCCATGTGTAAGGTTTGAACTTTTGTGTATATATGTTCACATTACGAATGAACTATTATGGTAAGTAACTTTACAGCATTCATTTCTCTTGATAATACTGAGTTGCTGACTTAACTTATCTGTTGTTCCATTGTTGTAAACACCGGAATTACATTGTATGTAAATTGAATTTTCGTTAATGTAAGTGTAATGTTTTTTTTTAATGATTTATAGAATGTTTGAAACATGTACAAAATTAATGTATATTGTAAATGTATATTTTCATAAAACAAATTGCATTGTTCATAAAAATCTACATTCATAAAAATCCATATTGTTCCTAAAAAGCTACATTGTCCATGAAAATCCTACTGCATTCATAAAATTCCGTGCTTTATTTATGTGTTTGTTTTGTCTGTACATATGTATATAGTGAGAACATGAAAAATCTTCTTGTCACAAACAACTCATCGAATTTTGAAATAATTTTGCACAAATGTTCCTGGGGTGATCTTCTATGTTAAAATTATTCCGATTCTTAAAAAACATGGTGATTATGGGAGGCACAGTTGCTCCACTATAATTTTATGTGTATAATGAATGTTTACAAAATCTTCTTGTCAGAAACTACTTGTTGGAATTAGAATCATTTTTTTATGCAAATGTTCCTTAGATTGGCATTTTCCAAGACTGTTCAGATTATTGTGATTCTTAAAAACCATGGCAACTAGGGGCTTTGGTCACTTTCATATGCTTTGTGTATGTAGTGGAAACTTTTCTTGTCGGAGACTACTGTGCAAATGTTCCTGTATGTTTACACATATGAGCGCTGCTGTACGATTTCCAACCTCTTTAAGTGACGTCACCATGTACTGACAGTAAGCAATATTTGCCCCATATGTCAATATGAAAACGCAGTGACCATATGTAGTACATATTGTTTCCTCCTTGCAAATAGTGACATCACATGTTGTGCTTTCTTGAAATGACGTTACTTACGGAAGAGGTTGTAAATTCTATTGCAGCGCTCATATGTTTTCCAATTATTCCGATGCCATGAAAAGACATGGCCTCTTGGGAGTGTGATCACTTTCTCTGTACGTTATTAATGGAAACATTGAAAGTCTTCTGGTCACAAACTGCTTGTCTGATGTAGAAATAATTTTGCATGTTGCTTTGGTGACCCTCTGCCAAGGTTCTTTATATCATTCTAATTCGTCAAAAAACTTGGCCATCAGGAGCATGGTCACTTTCCGTTCATGTAAATAGTGTTTGAGCTATCAAACTCAAGTGAGTGACTTGTGGTCAATACGTGTTATTAAGACAAGTTATTTAAATAATCTCATTACAATAACTATATTTTGTGCTACCATGAAATGGTGTATATTTGGGGTTATCCCTGTTTTCTGTTTGATTAGTTCAATGTCCAAGGGTTGGACGATAAATGACTGTTTTATTTAGTCCTGTAAATTGTAGGTCGTCAGACATGTAAATTACAATGTTGTGTATTCTAGATCATGCCTGTACATGTGTAGTGACTGATGTGGACATAATGCAAAGCATTGTACCTGAAGTTTCAGTGCATTGGTAATTGTCTCATCCTTAGGTATTTGTACATTGATATGTATGGCTTTATATTGATATTTTTTCTCTGCAGGTAAAATTTTCTGTTACTTCCGTTTGATTGAGATACATTGTATGAATAGCTGACCAAGCACTGAACCAAAGTAATTAGATGGCAATTTGAAAATATTGTTGATGTTGACCAGGGTCAAGGATAATAACCATTACTCAGTGCCCTGCACTCAAACTTTGCTTAGCTGACTGCTGAGTGCGAGTGTGGATACTTGGATTACTTGGATTAAAATGCTTTCTTAGTGCTGAATAGTCTTTGTGATCCACTTCCTTTGAGATTTGAATGAGGATTTGAGATTAAGTGTGAGTTTACAGTGCTGAATATAACTGCTACATATATTATTCAATACATATCCTTAAATATCAGATTTATACTAAAACCTAAAGAATATTAAGTACCCTGTAAGCATTTTAATCCACTTCACTCTCTCAAACCTCCACAGTCAGACTCCGTAGAGCAAATTTTGAGTTCTGAGCATAGAGTGTTGAGTAACGGTTATCTGAGAAAGTTTAATTCTTATAGCAGTCAAACTTGAGTATAGTGTAAATCAGGGGTTCCATTTGACCCTGGAATTTTCAAAAAGCCACATTTTGACCCTCAAGATTCCAGCGGAAGAGTCAATTTTTCTCTAAATTATAGGTAAAAGTCGATAAAAATTATCAAAATGACTTGAGATTCAGCACCTAGTGGAACCACTGATGTATATATTACTTGTAGTGTGGGTAATAGAATTTAGGGAGACAAAGACTGAAATTACAAATAGGGTCATGGTCATGTTACTAACATGGAATAGGTTTTTATTGGTTGGTTACCCAGAAGCACTGGTAACGTCACCTGACTGCCACGTTGAAAAACTACTGTTGAAAAATGGCATATTAATTCAACACACACTAAACATGGATATTGCTTATGCTCATTAACTTGGGGTACATGTATAATGAAGTTGTTTGCTTGAAACTTTGACATGTATAGTTTTACATTGAGACCAAAGTTGGGGGTTTACTGTTTGGTCACATATGTCAGGGTCATGGTACTAAAAGCAGAATGTTAATTTTATTCCAATATCTACTTTTATAATGAAGTTATTTGCAGTAAACTTTGAATACTCATAGACAGCCTACAACAAAAGAATGTCTCTCTTTTAATGAATCTTTCTTGCCTGGTATTTTGTGATAATAGTAAACCACGCAAGCATGTGTACATGTATTTTCAAAAGTTATTTTTTTTTGATAATTATGAATGCTTCTGTTTATTATCACTTATGCTGTGTGCTTTATTGTTGAATGTCTTCATGTTCATAGTTACCACTTGATCTCGTTATCTATTGCTTGAGACAAATTTTCAGGCAATACTTTTAATAAAAAATTTGACACAACAGTTTGTGATGTGTTTTTTTTTTGTTAAGATTGAAACATGATTGTGGTTCTGAAAGTTGATGAACTCGTAAAACTAGGGTTTGAGAACACTCAGCACTTGATGAAATTAGTACTATTAGAAGCAATGATCCAAAAATCATGCTCTTATATCCTGAAAACTTGCTCTCTTGAAAACATGTTCTCAAAACCCATACTCCTTATATCATGCACTTAAAACCCTTGCTGCTGAAAACACGAGTCCTCAGAACCTATGCATCTGAAAAATATAGTCTTAGAGGCTGCTCCAATGTTCTGTAACCATCCAATTTCCTTAAACTGTGCTCCTTTAACACAGTGTGCTATTTGAACCCATGCTCCTGAAAGTGTGCTCTTTGAACCCCTGCTCCGAAAATTGTGCCATTAGAACCCATGCTCCTGAAAATTGTTCTCTTTTAACCCATGCTCCTGAAAATTGTGCTTTTTGAACCCTTGCTGCTGAAAATTGTGCTCTTTGAACCCTTGCTCCTGAAAATTGTGCCATTAGAACCCATGCTCCTACAAATTGTTCCTTTAAAGTACTTGTTCCTGAAAATTTATGTCCTTAGAACCCATGCTCCTGAATATTGTGCCCATAGAACCCATGTTCTTGAAAATTATGCCCTTAGCCTTATTCTTGTAAACTTAAAATGTGCCTTAAGATCCTAGCTACTCAAAACTGTGCCTTTAAAGTACATGCCCCTGAAAATCATGTCCTTAGAACACGAGCTCCTGAGAATAATGCATACAGAACCCATGCTCCTGAAAATTGTGTTGATTTCTCCAGAAAAGTATGTTATTAGAGCCCATGCTACTGAAACATGTGCCTGTAGAACAAATGGTCTTGAAAAGTGTGTCCTTAAAGCCAATGCTACCAAAAAGAGTGTTTTTTTTAAATGTGCTAAAAAAATAGTGATCGTAGAACTGATGTGACTGAAAATTGTTATATGAGATCCTATGAATCTAAATGCTCCTTGAACCCACGCCCTTGAAAAATAGTTCTCCAAGAATCTATGTCATTGAAATGTTTGCCTCTGTGGCAAATGCTAGACTTATATACATTCCAGATATGCAAAGGTTTTTTTTCTTAAAAAGAGTAGTCATGAATATAATATATTCTATGCTCTTATTATTAGGATCACTGCCTTTAATAGTCTGGTACCCAGCGTACTCTGCACATAATGTAATGGCAAGGGCAGGTAATCCAGGCTATGCCTTTAATTGAAAAATCCCGAAGATGACAACGACATTATGCACTTGTAGTCGCTCGCAGTAGAATGACTTCCACGTCATTTTCGCCAACAAAAATGGAACAACAAGACACAGTATTCTAATGTTTGCAAGGCTTGTGTGGCCTCTGAGTTCACATGATGTAAAACCTATTATGAAGGATAGTCAAATGTACGTTATCAAATAAATTTACACCTGTTGAATTATTTAGCCAAATCTGGAGTTTCTGTGTTTCGGATAACCACATTTCGGATATAAATAATAATAACAGAATAGAGTTCTGAGGTTTTCATCGATTTATTAAATGTTTTACTATTCCACATTAATATCATATCAACATTTGTTTCTTTTTGTCTTCATTCATTACACATAACAATTTAGTTGAACTTGTCATGTTATCCTGATTTTAGATATTGTTGAATTAAGTAGATCGAAATGTACAGTATCTTGAGTTAACAGCAATATGATTATTATTTAGATAATTATGGGACAGATTCTTCAGCGCATTGTTTTCCCGGGTGATGACGGGCATGTGAAACCAGGAGCTTTACTTCCTCGCCAGTTCCCAGATCTGTCAGAGCTTCCACCAGAAATCAGTTTGATTGTGTTGTCAAATTTAAATGCCACTGATCTGTGCCTAGCTGCTTGTGTCTGGGATAAACTTGGCAATGATGAAGTTTTATGGCAAAGGTATGTACAGTTAATGTCATTGTGAGATGTAAAAAAATATTTATAACATGTGGATGTGCTGGTCCTGACAGGTTGACAGGTCCGGCAATATGACCAAGCTCCTGCCCTGCGTTCAGTTACGGCTTACAATTGCGAACGTTACGAAACTGTTTTGTTTTGTATCGCTGCCCCATATGTATAACATTCACAAACGTTACGAAACGTTGGCTGCAAACACCTTTACTTTATTTGTTTGAAAATTTATTTATACATTTTTAAATACATGGTGTAATTAGCTGACTGGCTTTTGTGACTATGGATAGCCACTCATCAAGACTATAGAAACTTAGAGAGGCAAATACGAAGTACTTAGACTATATTGTACACAACAATGGTTTTTAATATACAAACTGTCGAAGAGAACATAATTACTTCCGTGAGGAAAAACACCAAATTGAATACACAGAATGGAAACACCTTATCAGGCAGCGTGCAAATATCAAATTTTCTGCTGATAATGCTCTGTGGCCACCTTTTTTTTGGTTGAAAATATTATTGAAAAACGACTGTTCTGACCATAAAAATGACCCAGTACCTGCAACAATGGACAAAAGATTACATCCAGTTCTAACCAAACTTCTGTCTATTATGTTCAAGTGAAGCAGGTAATTTACCCACATAGCACCTTAAAATCTGGTTTGCTTCTGGGGCAATTTTCCTTCAACATTGGCTGGGCAATGCCCCTACTCACTCTACCTTATCCACTAGCAGTAAGAATAGACTATTTCATTATTTATTTGAATTGATTTCCTGCTTATATATTTTTTTTATGAGAGATATTTCAAGATATTATTTGATTAAGAATAAGTTACTGAGAGTGCATAACTTGTGATGTCATTGAATCTTTCTTTGTTATGCAGCCTTTGCAAAAGTTGTTGGGGAAGTGTGAGTGTATACCGCAGAGTTGGTGTCAGTAACTTCTCGTACCGTAAACTGTACCTGATACTTGATGAGGCCACGCTGACTTTCAATGGAGATCCCTTTGAGGTATGTTTGCACAAGTTTGAGCATTGCAATTTCACTTCTCTGTTTGTAGCATGGCTTATATTGAATACATGTAGTAATATTGAATTGCAGAGTTGGTGAATTGATGGAGCTTTTTTTGAAGAACAATAACCTTTATGTTATATACACTGAGTTATGATCAATAAAGTTAATACTTTTACCCTCATTCACTGTGATGTGTCCCATCAGCAACTAAAATATACACATATAAAGAAGTAACCTGCATTATTATCTGTAACCCGAGCACTATCATGTTGGTTGATGACAGTTCTGTATGCAATATATGACGGGTGTTAATTGTTTTAAAAACATTTTTCAAAAGTCCAATCTGAAATGCTGAGTTTTTGTTTGGAAATGATCTTTTATATGTACTGCCGATTGACTTATAAATATACTATGATTTCTTTGTGACTTTCAGGGAGAAGATTACCTTATTAATCACAAGTTAGTTGATAATAACCCAATGGAATTGGCCAAATTTATACACACTGCTAGAAAAATCAAAGCACGGCCTAGACAAGTATACTTGGACAAAAGGTATGAAAAAATGCTGGTATAAAGTCACCTTAATGCCTAGTTGTGTTGACTTGGTAGTAAAGTCAATGTGTGACTAACATTTATTAAAACACCCTTAAAAGTTTGTAAGACTTTTAGCAACTTTGCTCAGATGATATAGCTGTAATTGTATTGCACACTGACAAAAAAAAATGCATGATGCGGTAGAGCGCCTGACCTCTGATCCAAAGGTTGTGAGTTTGAGCCCCGCGATGAGTGTGGTTTGATCACAAACTTCACAATCCCTTAATTTGGCGTGAGTTCTGGTTGGTAGCGAGGAAGAAGTCATCGAGAGTGAATAGTATAAGTTGTAAGAACTTGTTTCACAATTGATGTAAAATAAATATAGTTTAAACTTAATTATTTTTAAAGTGTTAGATAGTGTTCTGTCTTGTAAAAGGGCTGACCAAAAAGAAATGTGCTAGTAGATGCAAGTAAGCCATTAATTATTTATCATGTTACAAGACTGAAGGTTCTGATCCAGAAACAATTATCCATTGGATAGTTAATGATTTAGATTTCCTGTTGTTTCAAACAGCAAAAACTAATAAACACAGGAGCATGGAAGCATTTAAAAGAAAACAACGTCAGTCAAGAAAACTAATTGAAAATTGCACAATACTAATAGATGTATGAATTTGAAACTGTCACAGAAACAAGGAAGTTAACTACTAATTGATACATTTCTTATTTGAAGCTTCTAATTATTGATAGACAATCATTATTAATTTATTACAACAAATATTTCTTCAACAGACGTGATGTGTTAGATTGTGTAATGCAGCTACAAGATTATGAAAACCAGTTTCTCCCTAATGCAATGCGCACATTATTCAGCAAGATATCTGCGCCACCACGTGGTAGCTACTTAGAACAAATTATTGACAAATTTGCTGAACGATTCTGCTACTGTAATCCACAACTTGGACTTCAGAAAGGTAAATTATTAAGACAAAAATATTTTTAAGAATTGTCTACCATATTAGTTCTATGATGAAAATTTAAACATAATTGAATTGATGAATTGTCTCCCTTAGTTTGTCTTAGATAAAAGAGCAGTAAATTATGAATTGTCTGTCGTGACAGTTACATTTCTAAAACTACAAGAATTTTTCTTTTCTTTTGAAGGCTCAGTTAGTAGTCATGAATTGTCTCCCCTTGATACTTTATTTGACAAAATGAATGGATTTTAATTGTCTCCCTTAAAACGTTTTGTTGGTGAAAATCAAATTTAAAGAACAGCTAAAATGTCTGTTATAGTTCAATTATCAAAAAATGGATGACAGCAAATTATAATTATTTCTTTGACTATTGCCTTCTATGCTATAAACATTACACTTATGAAATGTGAGACTATTGTCCATTATAATTGTGTAATAAGACCCTGGCTTGTTATATTTAAATTATTAAGTTTTTTTGTTTTTTTTGCTTTGTTAGATGTCTATATTGTTTCATTTCAGATGCAGTGTATTTGCTGTGTTTCTCTCTCATTATGTTGTCAGTTGATCTTGGCAGCCCACATGTTAAAAACAAAATGTCAAAACGAGAATTCATCAAAAACACGAAAAGAGCGACAGCCGGAGTTGATGAGGATTTGGTTGGCCATCTTTATGATAATATTTACTTGATCGGCCATGTTGCTGTACACTCCTGATGCACTTTGTGAACAGATATATTCTTATAGTTATATCAGGGTTTAGTCGAAGTTTTTACTTTGTAATATACTTGCAAGAAGTGCTTGTTGCTAACTGACTGGCTATGCATTCATTCATGTTGTGGTAATCTCATGCATAAGCTTTGTTCAAGGCAAGTTCATGTTATAAAGTTTTATGTTGATATATACCACCATAAAACTGTACCCACCTACCAAACAAGGCAAATTTTGGCTAAAGATATACCTTGATATTGGAACTAATGTCGCACAAAATATATTTATACAAACAAATCCGCAGTCAGTATTACTTTTCCCTAACTGATAACAAATTGTTTTTTATTTTTTGTCAGCTGGTCGTAACCTGTGAATGGCAAAAATATTCAAATATACTTGCTATGTTATTCATTTGTAGCAGATTATTTCATTCCCAAAAATACTTATTATATATGTTCTGAATATTTAGAGGGCTTGTGAAACCCTCCTACTTCTGTTGATTTTTAATGTTTAATTATTATAATCATAAGCAGAGTGTTGGAATACATTTGTATACCATATTTTTTGTCAGATATATACGGATACATTGTATACAAGAAATACGAAAGTCACTTAGCTCCGTAGGAAAGTACAGTAGAAATATTGTTCACAGTAACAGTATTCTCAACTGATTTTGAATTGACAGTACATGGTGGTATTTCAAATGCATGTGTTGATAGTTTTTCTATGTGTACTTCAAAACTTCACATTATGAAAATGTAAATTACCTGCCAGATATTACAATGGATGCCCTATTACAATGTGCATGGAGTTTTACAAAACTGTTTTTGATTGCTTTTAAATCCCACTTTCATTTTGTACATGTATGGTCCGAAAAATATTTATTATTTTTATTTAATTGCTCATTACAATTGAATTTGATAAAAACAAGTGCTAATACTTTTCCTGTGACATAAAGTCTTCGGTTAAACATTAAATTATAAGACATATTAAATATATTTTATAATGTTAGTTTTCTGGTCTACTTAATTTGAATGTAAACAAGACACACAAGTTACCTCCCTTGAATTAAGATGAAACCTGGCCGCTCTATTTGTGTGTATGTATCACATGAATTCTAATAACACGGTAAAATTACACGACATATGTGCGCTACATTTCATATAATTCTCTCACATCTTAGAGTCTTGTACACATAAAACTTAATATTGATATCCAACATGGAGCAGAAATGATATTTGAATAAGAGAACAATTATTTATTAATCATTGAGACCTTGTTTTTGTTACAGAATTGTGACATGATATAATCGACCATTTCAGTAAGCATAATATTTTTCAGAACAAATATTTCATTGGTTTAACATGGCTGGTCCATAAAAATATATCTGTGTCTGAATGAAAGAAGTAAACAACATAAGCACAACATTTCTTAGCGGCGTAAAATGTGCTATTTTATGAAATTGGCTTATATTATATTGTTCATTTGCTAATGACAGTATATATACGATGTGAGTCATTCTATTGCAAGAAGACAATGACTTACATCATATCTTGTGTATATTACTTGTTTTTTTTAAAACTTTTTGATAATTGACGAAGAGTGGGGACGATTTACTGGCTATTTCTCTTAATGAGTAAAATACATACACTGTACAATGATAAAAGTTGAAAGCTGGTAAGATAACATGCTGCTAAAAGCTTGTTTCTGTAGATCATAATATATTTGTATGATTTTATAGTATTGTTTAATTTTCTTTTAATTTTATACTTTGTAGTTAAATGCCATATTTATTGCAATGATTGTTGATGATTTTGTTGTCTGCATTTCTATATAGGTTGTTATTTTGTATTTTGTCAATAAAATATAAAATCATAGAGTTAACCTTTTGCTGTTGACTTGTGATGGGACTTTCAATCACCTAAACAGTGAGTGTCGTGTAGTAACAAGAATGTAAGCAGACACCTGCCGTGCGTTCGGTTAAGGCTAACACTCGCACGAGTAAGAAACTGTGCACGCATTTTGCAACCGAACGCTCTGTTTGCCAAAAAATACGCACCCACTGTGCGCCCACTCGCTCGAGCATCTCCGAGGTAGCTAGCGAAGGGGCGTGTACTTTTTGGCAATGCATGTACAGTTTCTTAACTCGTGCGAGTGTTAGCCTTAACCGAACGCACGGCTGGTGCCACTTTAAGCATTATTTTTGGGACACCTTGGTTGAACCATCATTCTTCTCTAACTAAGCAGAATAGATTCCTGACATATACAGTAAAACCTCAATAATGATACCACCCTTGCGACCCTTGAAAAATTGTCTTTATATTGAGTTTGTCTTAATATTGAGGTTGAAGAAAGAGTGACAGTTAAAATGGACTTGAAATTGTGGTCTTAATGTTGAGGTGGTTTTATTATTGAGGTGGTCTTTAAGTGAGGTGTTACTGTATAAGGTATTCTACATCATAGGTGTGATTCGACCCCCGGGGCTGTGACATGTAAGTGATTTGAAGTCGGCAAATACAACCACTTGGCCACAGAGGCCCCTTATTTTGTTGTTGAATTGTTAACAGTTGATGCAAAATGATTTGTACACCAAGGTTAAATGCAAGATTTGAGGAAGAGAATCATACTGTTTATAATAAGGTGCAAGTAAAATTATATTGACCCTTTATGAAACATCTTGGGAGAATGAACTCTCACACACATGCTGGCGCATGTGCTGGCACATTTAGTCCGAGTAAAGAAAAATGAGAAGACAAATAATAATACTAAATTCTTTATTTATCTACGGTGATGTTCGATGAATTTATGCAGTGAAAAACGAATATTAATCCTATTTTCAATGTGACTTCCAGTAACTAGTATACAACTTAAATAAGTTGAGACAATTAAACAAGTGCAACCATTATAGTATATACAAAGCAATACATGTAACATCATCAATAATATACATTGACTTTCAAAACGCATGAAACAAAAAATACACAGACCCTTGGTTTAATATGACACCTGTAAATTTTCATTAAACCCTTACAATAATTTATTAACACTCCTTTTCAAGATATACAATGAGGAGGGTAATTGTATTGCAATGTTTATCTATTAAATCATATTTATCAGGACCTTTTAAATATACATGTTGGTCAGAGTTTGTCCCAATGTTTAGAAATCCAGCATTTATAATGAATACCAACATTTTTTGCAACTCTTGGCAATCATATTGACTTTAAAGTTCGAACAGGGTTACGGTTCTTAGTTTGGAATTCCAAAAAGCTATTTTTAGAAACAGCTCACGGAAGCATATATGCATATTTTTGATAATTTGCGCAGGTATTGATGTCCACAAGTTGCCTGGCATCTGAGGGATGTAACATTTTTTCTGATAAAAGTTCAGTTGGCACGTCTATCAAACTACTTCCCTCGAAGGTGAGTAAAGTATATGTCTATAAAAAACACGCAATCAAAATAAATATTGCTTCATCCAAGTTAATGCGATAATATTAACTAGAAGCTCCTAGATAAACATCAAATTGTTGTTATTTGTTTATAAAGTGGCTATTTTTCGTCATTTAACCATTGTGATATTGTCTTTGAGTATGTCTTTCTAATAGATATACACGTAGGATGTTATTTTTTCAGTTTTATATCGATCAGTTTCGTTTCATAGTAACATCAACTAAGACGACTTGTTGACGTTATTTAAGCTTATACTGATTCGTTTAACATCAATTGAGAATCAGTTTGTTCTGACACTTATATCAATTACTCCTTTAGCCTTATCCCCCGGGGCTCATTTTATTGTCTCTGATATTAATTGGAGCAGATCACAATAGTTGCTATCCCTCTGTAATAATTAAACCAACATGCTCCTACCTAGGATTGAACATGGGTCTCCCCCATGTAAAACAGACACTCAACCACATCACTAAAGAGCTAGCCCCACAGCAGGGCTTTTGGAGGTGGCCTTAATCACCAACCTCAGTGAACCTCAAAATGTAACACGCTGTCCTTAACGCCCTAATCCTATAATTTGGACCATCGATCACTCTCTATAACTGTTTCCTGGGTCTCTGAGTTGGTGTACCTAGTCCAGATAAGAAGCAGCATGTGTTAACTTTTCTGCAGGTCGATCTTGGGGGGTGGCAACTATATATGTACAATATCAGATTGTAAAATGAGCCTTCGATCCTGATTATAAGTGCCATTAGTAAGGGTGACTTGTGCCTGAATTCAGGGATTGTGAAACCCCATGAGACTGTGACCTATATGGCTGGATTCAAACCCACCACATCACGATCAGGAGTCTTGTGCTCTATCATTTGACCACTTCAGGTATGTCCCCCCATTAATTCTGTGTTAATTGTATTCATATATCAGCCTTCCTGAATTTCCAATCAGTATAGTGCTGATTGACCGTGCACAGGTGTATGAACTTTCAGGACCAATCCATAATTTTAGATAAAGAAATAGCTTGTGCATGAAACTAACTGCTGCTTGGTTTAAATACTTTTTATCAAAACATAACCAAACCTTTTTCTCTGTCAAGCTTTCAGACAAACATGAACATTTCAATACACCTATTTTGAATTGTAATGGTCCAGGAAATTTATTCATGCACTCGCATACTATTAGTACTGCATGTATCTGTTAATTTGTCCATGAACAACTGACAACTTCCCACAGAAAATCAGACATGTCTGCTGGACTCCTGCTGTAAATATCCTATATAGTAAAATCATCACAGAGACCTTATACCTGGGTTTTGAACTCTCAGACTGGCACTGAGGGCAATATGCAGGTCCATGGTCTGTAAGAGTATGAGCAGGCCCCGGACACCAGTACCAAGTCAATGAAAATTTAATTTACTCGCAAAATTTGAACATACCATTATCATTTGTTGTTCCAGCAAAACTTTATACCCATCTGTGGAAATGAAGCCTGCATCAGAACCTAAATCTTATATGGAAGATACGGTTCAAGTTACTCACCCACATGGGGAATTGCGTGTTTCATCAGATGGTAAGACCACTTATATAGTAAAACCTAACTGTATGTATATTATGCCTTATAATACTATTGTGGATTCAAAATTAGTTCAGACTACAGATAGTGTGTACATTATGTCTATTGGTCAATATTTTCCAAAACATGTTTCATAAGGTGACCACCTCACTGTTTGCTTACAACCGTTGTCAAATAAATATAAACAGACTTGTCACTGTAGCGAATAGAAATAATCATCAGTTCATCATCGATAGGTCCCTGAAATGGGTCAGTTTTGCAAAATATGTTTATAAAGGGATTGTGTATGTTAAACATTAGACAAGATATGTTGTACATAACACCATTTGGAGCAGTTGTGGCTACTGATACATGTATTAATGTACATTTGTACTTGTATAATAAATTCTTCTAAAATCAGGCATTATTCAATTTCTTTATTATTAATTTGGCTTGCTTTCTAATTTTGTTGCCATACTGAATTTTACTTTAAAAATGAGTATGATTATTACACATATGATTTTATGTTATTTTATGATGTTTAAGACTTTGTATAATTTCATGGTGTATAAAGGTATGCTTCAGTATTATTTAATTGTGTTTATAAGTATGATTTTATGTATTCCAGATTCAAGTGAAGAAGTGGTTATACCAGGATTATTAGACAGCTTGCCAATGCATGAACATGAAATGATGTCTTTTCCACATGCGGCATTGAGTCAACATTTTTCACCCCTGACTTCTCCATTGTACAGTCCAATTGGGATTCAACCATATCACTTTTTGCCGCAGAATATGCGTGGGGATTTCAGCAAATCATTTCCTGTGTTTGATATGAGGCTTGTACATAGACTTTCAGAAGTGCAGTTTCAGAAAATAAAGGTTCTGTCTGGGTTTTCTACAGATGACTTAAAAGCGTCAATTTCTAAGCAATTCCATGCTCCATTAAACACAATCTCTGTCATTGAAGAAGCTGGCAAGAAGGAAGGCTCTCTCATGAAGACAATTATTATTATTCTACCTGAAAAGGTGTTAGAAAAGTGTTTCACTTTGATTATTGAGTGCTATGTGACCACAGGTCAAGTGCTTCCACAAATGATATGCGCTCGTCTACCTGTTGCTATGAAAGTGGCTGATGTTAAGAAGTTGCTAGCTGAAACATGGAAGTGGAAAGCACTTGCATTGTGTTCAAACAAACGAGTGCTTGACGTGGATAGTTACTTGAAGAACTGCCCCTTGAAAGATTTTGATAGAATCCAAGCTGTGAATCAGAGTATTCAAAGAGTGAGGTTTTGTCACCAGCCAAGATCTGACATGTTGTCTTATTATTACATGGATATTAACACATGCAAGTCTGTGAAACAAATCAAGGATGGAATTGAACAGAATTTTGGTGCTGAGCTTGCCAAGCAGAAAAGCAAAGAAAATGATGTTCTTCATTTCTGTTTTAAAAGTCATTTTCTGGATGACACACAATGCATTGGTCTCATTCTCTCAGAGAATGTTCACAATGAAGGAATTGCCATATACTTCGCACCAGAGGACTCTATATACATTACTCTGCAGCATAAATTTGGCAGGCAGCTGAAACAGCAACTGATGATTATCGCAAAGCAGACGTCAACTGCTGAATTAAGGTTTGATGTGTCTAAGTACTTGAATGTTGACCCAAAAGCTGTAAAACTGACATTTGAAGAGAAATTTATTGATGAGCATAATAATTTGCATCAGTTTTATGGAGAGAAATGGAGAAGTGGAATTGTACTCATGGCTGGTATAAAGAAACGTAAAACAATACGCATTAAGCATCCAATGCATGGTGACGAGAAGGCATTTGAAATGTACATGCTTGAACCAGTGTCTGTCCTGAAGAGAAAAGTGGCAGAAGAGTGGAACTTGAACTTCTTGGAGATATCTCTGTACCTCAGGGACATAATGATGAAACATTGGCAACCGTTGCAGTTCTACCCAATCAAAAACAATATGGAAATCGCAGTTCGACTATATCCTCGCAGAACTGTGGTGAAAGTTGTGATACTAAAACAGAAAGTGAAAGTTACGCTGATAATTAATGACAAATCAGAGAGTACCATCGAGGAGGTGCTTTGTTTCTGTGCACACAAGTTCCGTTTTTCCAGGCAGAACTCAAGAGGTATTTACAAAGATAGATGTTTAAACCGAAATCTAACATTAGAGCAAGAAGGAATCCAATCAGATGACACTATTGTTATCGCTTACTTTGATCATCCTTCCAAGTTACAGGGATCATTGATTAACATCTTCATGGTACATCCAGGTGGTCATACGATTAAACGGATTGGAACGGTCAACTCTGGGATTCTTTTACATGGTAATATTCTGCTTTTATCCTAGTTTCCCCATACTGTTGTCAGGGACGGATACAGGATTTTTGGTAAGGGGGACATAAATTATAGATGGGGTTATAAGGGGCGGTTGCCCTTGTTCAGGGATAAATGTACCAAATGTTTCTCATTATATGGCCATGCTTAATACATGTAGATATATTATATGTTGATAGGGTAGATATTTTTTATTTATATTTTTCGGGTACACCAAAAGTCTCACAATTTTCAAATCAAAATCATGATCTCATGACAACTGAACTAGTTGAAAGCTCATGTTTTTTGTTGTTTTTTTCTAACTTAGTTAAAGTATACCCACTGTATTCAAACAGTGTCTTTTATATTCCAGGAGTAAGTATCATTTTCATCATATATACTGTAGCCATACTTGACTTAAAGATCAGGGAATACTTACTGATAAAGCAAATCTCTATTTTTGATGTGAATTGCTACCATTATGAATATGATGCTAGTATTCAGAAACTTCTCCAGGACTTCAGATTCCAGACCAGACGACCTCGCCTCCTGGACACCAAACTTACTCCTAGTGATAAGATTCCCTTGACAACTGAACACAATAATGATGGCATTTGTGGTTGTAATGATGTTGATCAATTTCATCATTTTTTACAGCTCCGAAGTGTACATCAGTTCCAGAATTGGAAGATAACTTTGAAGTTTTCTATGATAGACCTGTACCAACTGGCATCTATGTCTGTGATGGTCCTTGCTCACATAGTACCCTGAATGTAAGTAAACTAGATAGATACAAGATATCAGAATAACACTGCCTATAAAAAAAAATTCTGAAATTCTGAGAATGACTGCATATTTCATTATTTTCATGTATCTAAATTCTGAGAAATCAGAATTCTCTGAATACCTTGTCTTAAACTTTAAGTCACTGTACAAGATATAGGAGATGTACTAACCCTGATGTATTTTTATAGGTAAAGTTTTTGGCTTTGAAGTTTCAACCTGATCTTCAGAAACCGCACAAAAATGTTTTTTTAGGGATGTTAATGAATTTTCGGATATTCGTTTGTACGTTCAAATATTCGAATACTGATTAGGCACTGGAATATGCGATAAAATACATATTTTCAGTATTACAGCTAAATGTGTATTAAATTTCAATGATGGGCATTATCGCATTGAATGACATTTTACAAGTGAAAATAACATCTACGGATGTTAATTGATATGTCATGTTGTATAAGAGATATAACACTCTGGTGATGTCACTTA